>LUCM01004817.1:134558-173303 GCA_008360955.1 Fasciolopsis buskii | reverse complement strand
CAAAGGGCTTTGTGATTGGCTCTATTCTCTCGGATTCTTTGCATCTGTTTTCGTGACGCCCACCTTTTTACAAAGACCGCGTGCGAAAATGCGAGGACCACTCGCTTGGGCTAAAAACGTTCGACGTTGTTGTTTTTTTTTAGAACGAGCGGCAGAGGCCATCCGCATATGACCACTGCCAGCCATGACATGGAGATTTGTAAATCCTTTTAGACGCCCCCCACACTCCCTTCCCACACGGCATAGTATCTCCCTCCCTCCCTCTACTTCTCTCTCTCGCTTTCTTGTCTTCCATTCTTTTTCAGCTAGCGGCATCAGAGTCTAACCGGATTGGGTACTCCCCTTTTTCATGAGCTTCATCAGACCGGCAGCATACTCAGATTCTCACTCGCTGCTGCTTCTGTTGTTTCTTGCGGTGTGTGCGCGTGTAAATGATTCCACACGCGATCTTCTTTTGTCGGGCTTACTTCGTTTTGTTTTACCCTATATGGTATCTGCGCAAGAATTTTATGCAGGCTCTGAAATTAGCTTAAGCTCATTTCTAGATACATGAATATTAAGTTTGTGGCTCTCTCTAAGGTAACATATTTGGTGTTTTGGATGTAGTAAAATCGTGTGCTATTTGTTTATGTAGTGTTTGATCTCTATATCTTATAGGGTTGTCTATACTCTCTCAAAACAGGTGAGATATTCTATTGTTATTACCCACCCAGTGATGGTAGACAGCCCAAAACAAACGTTGAGATATCACACCGTAGTCTGTGTTTGTCATTTCCAACGTATCCTTCACTATTTTTAATCTCTTCTGCTTCCTTTTTTCAAGCAAGCACGTACACATTTTTCAGAGACGTGGGGTAGCAATCTATAAAAGACTATTCACATCAGCTGAGGCCTGATTTGGCATTGGATAGACTCGAATCCAGGACACTCAATTTGCAAAAGTCACAACCTCTCATCTTTCGACCACAATGGGTACCAGTTACAAGGGATAGATGAATTTCAGCAGGTGCACTGAGAGACATTGAGTAGATCCAAATAAGAGTTATTGATTTCACCTGGGTATTCGTCCCACCCATTGTGATGGATACCACCGAGTATTCTTGTTGGGATGTCGAATCCAGTCTCAGTTTGAGCTGTGAGAACGACGTCCGATGACTGTCTATGTTTTTCTCCCACTAGGAACGTGGTACTCCATTACTGAACTTTGTAACCGTGTAGCCTGCTAAAGGGCTCACCAATGGAACAATCGAAATTCTCCATTTGAGTTCATTTGTATGTTTGCTCATAGAATATTTCGCGACAGATATGACCAATGCAGGACGAGACTGCTTCTCCAGGTGTTCGGCAATAGGCAAAACCATAGTACTTGTTTCCAGGTTATAGCTCCAACAATATGCGAATGAAACGGCTGCCGTGGATGCTATCAACATTGTGGATTCTCGTCAAGTAAATCCTAGGTTCGAGTCTGCCTATGACCAATCACTTCCCAATCATGACGTCAGCGTAGTGGGAGCTGCCTGCTTCCTGAATAATGTACACTGCTTTGTCAACAATGAAGTTTCAGTTGAAGTAGTGTGCAAGTGACTGTATTATGACGCAAAAAATTTAAGCCAGACAATATTTCAGAATGACCTGTTGCGAAGATCAACTCCGATTAACATATGGACGTTTATTATGTACGCATGTAGATGTACTGTATGTATGTGATCGGATTGTATGTATGTATGTATCGGTATGTTATGATGTATGTATGTATTAGGCATGCATGTTGTTATTGTATCGATTTATGTGTTATGTCTTATGAGTATGTATGTATGTAAAAATGTATCGGTATGTATGTATGTATGTATCGGTATGTATGTATGTATGTATTGTATGTATGCATGCATGTATGTTATGTATGTATGGCTGTATGCTGTGATTATAGTGTATGTATGTATTATGTATTTAGATGTTGTATTTTATGTATGTATGTATGTATGTAAATGTATGTATGTATGGATGTATGCTATGTAGTAGGTATGATATGTATGTATGTATGCATTGCATGTATGTATGTATTATGTATGTATGGTATGTATGTATGTATGTATGTATGTATGTATGTATGTATGTATGCATGCATGGTATGTATGTAATTGGTACTGTCTGTATGTAATGTATGTATGTATGTATGTATGTATGGTAGTTTATGGTATGTTATGTCATGTATGTTATGTATGTACTGTGGGATGTATGTATGTATGTATGTATGTATGTATGTATGTATGTATGTATGTATGTATGTATGTATGTATGTATGTACGTACGTACGTACGTACGTATGTATGTATGTATGTATGCATGTATGTATGTGTGTATGTATGTGTCTCGATGTGTGTGTGAAAAAACGGTTGCTAGCTTCAGGCTGCCCTGCAGCAATTTCCCCTAATTTCTAACTTCTGATGGTACCTTAAGCAGTAAAACCAAAAACCCATTTAATGTTTTTAAACCTTGAATATCTATATTCCAGAATAAAAGACTTCGCTATGTTGCTCCCAGTTTCCTTTGTCAACCTTTGAGTCCGTCATTGATGAGAAACAACTCTATTTGGTTTGTTCGCTAAGTCTGTTGAAGGTCGATTTCGGTTTTCGGTCTCCATTATCTAGTAGATGTGTCAATCTCACTTGCCTACTGGTGCCTACACTTTTGTTTTGTCACACAAGAATGGCACAAACTGCATCAACGTGCTGTGGTGCGACGACAAAGGGCGGGACGTCTAGTGTCTTGGACGAGTGCTTTTGTACGGTTTTAGAATGATTAATCGGAGGGCCCCATTATTCCGGCATAAACTGAAGTTTAACCTGGTGACGGAAGTGACCCTTGTGTATCCGACTGATGAAATCAGTAATTAGGTACATTTTGTAGCTGCAATAGGAGAGGCAAATATGGCTGCTGCCATGGACACTAAATCTAACATCACTCCGTTTCCTTTCACGGCATGAATCGAAACCAGCACTAACATTCGGATAGGTAAATGTGACACCACACAGGGAACTCACCAGCCGCCGTGGTCGGGGCAATTTTGAATCTTCGTGAGATTCTGATCCCCGAGTTTGGCCTTTAGATGCGATACCTTTCGTCCCTACTAGAAGTGGCACTTTTGTCCAGTTGGTAATGTCCCCCGATATTTACAGGTTTGCCATATATAGATATGTATATATATATATGTATATATATATATATATTTATAATGTAGCCCACAGGCTGACCCTATCTCAACGTCCGACAAAGGAAACTCGAGACTTCGAATGTATAATTGCTTCTTTGAATGAAACAGTAATGGCATCACTTTCTCAAAGAAGATTAACTACACGTTTTCGCAAGCATCATGCAGATACAGAAAATAACTCACAAACTACCGGATTGCACATTTGCTTGATAAGTTAATCCTAATTGCCTTAGTAATAATAATGATGATAATAATAGTAATAGTAATAATAATAATAACAATGATACTGTGTGTGCGACTTCCGGTGTATCCCGGTTGAATAAGGATGAGAAGAGAATAATGTGGTTTGTGGGTCCTAAATATTCTACAAATCCATTTGACTATGCCAAGTGGAGTCATCAATCCTTCCCAATACCGTCCATCCCTTGTTCATCCATCTCATGGACAGTGTGAACACCGGACTGCAGTATGCATGTGCGCTAAATAGAAGGGAAGAACAGCGATACAAAATGATAGCTGATCGCGCACGGAAGACTCCCGCCAAACTGTGTGCACAACTCAAGATAGGGCAAGATGTTTTGGATACCGAATGCCACCACCATCCAGTATGTCTATTTTCCTAGCTAGACGTGTATGTGTGTGTACATGAGCTACGGAGCAGCATGCAATTGCGCTACTCGGTATGACGTACGGGCAAAGAATTCTATCCAGAACCAATCCGTCAACCATTAAAACCACGTGTATGTGTGCCAGTTAACTCTGATATTCGAAATAGTACTGCTGAGGATGCACTCGGCCAACGGGGCTGGTGCCAGCGGATTCCGGTTTGCACAGACGTGTTTGCACACATCCAATGGCAGCACCAAATCGGATTATTAATGTGCACACGCGTATGTACCGTTGTACGACCGTATCGGTGAGTCAAGATTTATGCTCCCTTGGGATAAAGCTGACCGAAATATGGGCGGGCACATGATTGTGTGTGTGTGTGGATTATTGCGCATATGTACAGCCGGGGCATCTCTCGATTTTGCATCTGCTCCGACGCCACCTTTACTACAACCGTGAATGAGGACCATCGTCTTGGCTAAAAACGACGGGTAGAACACGCAGAGGCCATCCGCATATGACACTCGCCAGCCATGACATGGAGATTTGTAAATCCTTAACCGCCCCCCACACTCCCTTCCCACACGGCATGTATTTCTCCCTCCCTCCCTCTCTCTCTCTCTCGCTTTCTTTCTTCCATTCTTTTCAGCTAGCGGCATCAGAGTTACGGATTGGGTACCCCCTTTTTCATGAGCTCATCAGACCGGCAGCATCTCAGATTCTCACGCTGCTCAGTTTCTCGGGTTCCGTATGTGTCCACACGCGATCCTCTTTTGTCGGGCTTCTCGTTTTGTTTACCCTATATGTCTGCGCAAGATTTTTGCAGGCTCAATAGCTTAAGCAGTTCAAACAGAAATATTTGCTAAAAACATTGGGGTATAAAATCGTCATTTGATACTATCAGGCATACAAAACAGGTAACATTTTATTACACCCAGATTAGACAGCCCAAAACAAACGTTATTCACACCGAGTCTGTGTTTGTTCATTTCCAACGTATTTCACTATTTTTAATCTCTTCTGCTTCCTTTTTTCAAGCAACACTGTACACATTTTTCAGAGAGTGGGTAGCAATCATTAAAAGACTATTCACACAGCGAGCTGATTGGCATTGGATAGACTCGAATCCAGGACACTCAATTTGCAAAGTCACAACTCTCATCTTTCGACCACAATGGACCAGTTACAAGGGATAGATGAATTTCAGCAGGTGCCACTGAGAGACATTGAGTAGATCCAAATAAGAGTTATTGATTTCACTGGGACTCCACCCATGTATGGATGCCACCTAGACTTTGGGATTGTCAATCCAGTCTCAGTTGAGCTGTGAAGAAACCGACCCGAACGTTGGTTATTCTCCCCACTTAGGAGGCTTGGTACTCATTACTGGAAATTTGTAACCGTGCTAGCCTGGCGTAAAGGGGTCGAGCCCCACATGGAACAGATCGAACCATTCTCCATTTGAGTTCATTTGTATGTTTGCTCATAGAATATTTCGCGACAGATATGACCAATGCAGGACGAGACTGCTTCTCCAGGTTTTCGGCAATTAGGCAACAACCATCATAGTACTTTACCAGGTCAATACCATAGCTCAAACAACCTCTCGCGAATGAAAACGAGCTGCCAGTGGATGCTAAATCAAATTGTGCGACAAATTTCTTCCGTCAAGTAAATCTAGGTTCGAGTCTGCCTAATGACCAATACACTTCCAATCATAGTCAGCGCATAGTGGGAGCTGCCTGCTTCCTGAATAATGTACACTGCTTTGTCAACAATGAAGTTCAGTGAAGAGCAAACGAATATGACGCAAAAAAATATCTAAAAAAAAAAAAAGGGGCGGCCCCAAAAAAGGGGGAACAAAAATTTTAATTTTTATTTTTTCCCCCCCCAAGGGGGAAAAATGGACTTGGCAAGATCAAGTCCGATAACATTGGAGCTTTGTATGTACGCATGTATGTATGTATGTATGTATCGGTATGTATGTATGTATGTATCGGTATGTATGTATGTATTGTATGTAATGTCATGCATGCATGTATGTATGTTGTATAGTCCTGTATGCTATGTATGGTTATGTATGTATCGGTTACTGTATGTATGTATGTAAATCGGATATGTATGTATCTATGTATGTATATTGCATTGCAGATGTATGTATGTATGTATTGTCTGTATGTATGTATGGATGTATGTATGTATATGATTGTATGTTATGTATGTATGTATCGTATGTATGTATGTATGTAGTGTTTATGATATGTATGTATGTATGTTATTGTATGTATGTTATGTAGTTGTAGCATGATGGTATGTATTATGTACTGTATCGTATGTATGTAATGTATGTAGTATGTATGTATGTATGTCATGTATGTTGCATGCATGTACTGTATAGTATGTATGTCTGTATGATATGTATGTATGTACTGTACTGTATGTATGTATGTATGCTATGTATGTATGTTGTAATGTATGTATGTATGTATGTATGTATGTATGAATGTTATGTATGTGATGTATGTATTGTATTGTATGTATGGCATGCTGTATGTATGTGATGTATGTATGTATGTATGTAATTGTATGTAATGTATGATACGTACGTACGTACGGTACGTCATTATGTATGTATGTATGCAATGTATGTATTGTGTGTATGTATCGTGTCTCGTATGTCGTGTGTGGAAAAAACGGTTTGCTAGCATTAGGCTTCCCTGCAAGGGCCAAAATTTTCCCCTATTCTCTAATTCTCGATTAGGTACCTTAAAGCAGTAAAACCCAAAACCACATTTATGTTTTTAAAACCTTGAATATCATACTACTCTCCAAGAATATAAAACGACTCTCGCTATGTTGCTCACCAGTATTCCTATGTCAAACCTTTGAAGTCCAGTCATTATGATGAAAGAAACACTCATAACTTCTGGTTTGTTCGCCTAAGTCTGTTGAAGGGAACGATTTTCGGGTATTTCGGTCTCCATTAATTAGTAAGCATGTTGTCCAATCTACACTTGCAACCTACTGTGCCTACACATTATTGATTTTGTTCACACCAAGAATGGACACAGGAACTGCACAGATCAACGCTGCACTGATGGTGGCGACGACAAAGGCAGGACGATCTAGTGTCTTGAACGAGTGACTGTTGTACGGTTTTTAGAAATGATTAATCGGGGGACCCATTATTCCGCACATAAACTGAAGAGCTTTTAACCCTGGGTGACGGAAGTGAGAACCCTTCGTGTATCCGAACTGATGAAATCAGTAATTAGGTACATTTTGTAGCTTGCATAGGAGAGGACAAATATATGGCCTGCTGCCATGGACACTAAATCTAACATCACTCCGTTTCCTTTCCGGCATTGATCGAAACCAAGCAGCTAAAATTTCGGATTAGGTAAATGTAGAACACACACAGGGACTCAACCCAGCCGCCGTGGTCGGAGGCAATTTTGAATTTTCGTGAGATTCTGATCCCGCGTTTTGGCCTTAAGAATTGATCTTTCGTCCCTACTAGAAGTGGCACTTTTGCCAGTTTGGTAATGTCCCGCGATATTTTACAGGTTTGCAATATTATAGCATTATGCATATATATATATGTATATATATATATATATACATATATATATATCACGCTAACTGTGTTGTACTCGAAAATTTCCCGTGAATACTCTAATACTGTCTAATACTTTCTAGGCATAAACAAGCATCAACAATTAAGGTGAATTTATTTACAGGTTTCGTTTATTGTATCTGCATGTAGGTTACAGTAAGGTCAGTTGAACATGGGTGAACTTCGTTGTTTTGGCAGACGCATCTGAACTTGAGAAATGAAATCCCACCGGAGCATGAAGATTACATAAACGTTTTTGGAACGATCTTATGAGTTATCCTAATGGCATTCATAAATGATGACAAGCTCGTTCGTCCTGCAGAAACATTTATTTTGTCGAAATTTCTATCCACGATTGTAATCGCATTTTTAGATTGAAGGTAGTTGTTTGGTAATTGGAATATTATGCTTTTACTGGGGTCGGGTAATAGTGGTTTATCATGAACAGGGAAATTTTGATTTAGGACGGATCCTGTTTCACATTAAAGTTGATCTACCGTCAAGGTCATTTAAACCCGCTGCATTTAACGCTTATTGTTATCGTGACAGTGTAACAGTGAAGGGGAAACGATATGGTCATTTGATTCTACAGTGTTGTGCATAAAAAGCTGATTAATAGGCCCTTACCAAATCCAATGTTTGTATTCAAATATTTCCATTGTTTTCACTAAACAAGGTCGCAACTTTCATAATACCAAATGAGTGAGCTAGGTCAAGAGCATGTCTTTCATGGAGGAAATCGATCCCACGAAAGAAGTTCTTTTCTCTTATTCTCAGGTAGATCGTCCAGATATTTCATGCATCATTGCTCTGTTAAACTTGGACAATCTTTAAAGACTTTAAATGCCAGTGGATATGGAGTATGGTGTAATCGCCCAATAAAGCAAGGTATATAATCACCCTGTGCAATAGTAGAAAATGTTGAGCGTCTCAGTCCGGCGACCCCTTCGTTTTTGTGCCATTTGTTGACCTGCGAACCACTTGCAGAATGGATATTTCTGAAGGGAATTTTTTCCACAGAGTTATTCTGCTTTCTTTTTTCCGTCCAATAAGTTTACTCATTAGCTAGTAAAATAAGAAAATCTTTACAAAAGAATTAAAAAGCGCACCGTGGACAGAGACACTTTTTCCGTCGTGGTGACGGAGTCATTCTTTTCGTTCTAAAAAGCCAAACAAATTAAAAAAATGACTGGATCTCCGAAAAGGGCTTCGTGAGTATTGACGTAGAAATTCGAAAACTTTTTCAAGTATAAGCTAAATTCAATTTTATACCATATGCGCTGGACGCCACGTCAAAATGGCTAAAAGTAGTGACGAACAGTGGCCTGATCATAGCTTGCTACTGTTTACTAATGCTGGATTACTGTGAACAAATTTCACCTTGCTCTCTCGCGCAGGCTCGTGATGTATCAGGGTTGAGGTAGACATGGTGGTTCGCCAGACAAGCTTGTCTTACTGTTGGTAAGACTTGCCAGTTCCCGCTGACTAAAAGGACCACAAATTAAGGTGTTTGTTGATCTATACTCCTACCTACTGATTTTAAAGATATATATATATATATATATATCAACTCAGCTGAACCACGAAACTGTATTTGCATATTCAAATACTACTATCATGCAGTACCTACAATTATCCAATTTTCGCTTAGCAGCCTGACCTCATTATCGCACCCAACTTGTTAAGGCCTTACATCCGTGATATCTGATTCGGTCACACACACACACACACACACACACACAAGATTCTCCTATAACAGGGACTCTGAACCTCGAAAGCTGCTCCTGCTTCGTTGCTCACATGCTTCGTAATGGACAGCTCTTTGACCGAAAAGCGTTAGTTCCACTTATTCGACAAAATACTTCGTCATGAAATCTCTACCCGTGTTGGGGTTGGCGCGATTCTTAGACTCCAAACCGGAAGTATTTTATTGCTTTGATTCTGTTCTGTTATCTTTGTGCTTCTCGGTCGGGGTGTTGGCTTGTGCGTGAGCGCGCGCATGCTTAGATGTGTATACCTCTAACTGTGCTGTTGCCACTTGAATGATTCATTTCCTTGCACGGGAATCAAGACAGTTGAGATAAATGGTAGTGGAAATTCGTGACAGAAAGCGAGGAGTACAGAGAGAGAGAGAATGGGATCGAAAGCACGGACACCGTGTGAATTGCACCGACTAGAGACCATAAACTCCAAGGTCACGTTTACACAATCCCACCCCCAATTGGGCTGTGTTGTTTTGTTTCATTTTGCCACGAATCGTAAATTAAAGTGCATCCAAATTTTTGACCTGGCTAAGGACACCATGCAATATGGAAATAGTCCCTTTGAAGTGAGCCGAATGTGTGCGATTTGTGGGCAATGAAAGAAGTGTGTGCGCATTGGGCTAGGTGCCTTCTTACATGGGCGAGAGCACATCAAAACGATTGCAGCGATATCAAGATTTCCGTCCGTTTGTTTTCTGTTCACTTACCAGTAAGAAAATGGTTTTTATATACAAAACTCCCAGGGGCATGATTACTACAGAGGGAACGGATAATATTACTGGCGGTGATTCATCTACTTTCGTGGTTGTAATTGTGCCGGTCCACACAGTCTCCTCTGAATATTAGTGCTACACAAATGGGTAGGTTGAGAGAGAGAGAAGTATTCGCTCACTCACTTCATGCCGACTAGCACAGTGATTTGCCATTCGGTATCAAAAATCTTACATCAAAGTAGTCTTCGGATTATTCTAACCGTAATGTATTCAGGCTTTATTCGATCTTCTCGTGCAGAAGATATTGCATCTCTGAGTTATTCGATATTTGTCTATCCGATTTTCGACATATTCATATTTAGGGATACGGCAGCGTTTCTTATTGTTCTGACATTAAGCACCCACTTTTAGGGCTTGGTCGAATAGACTGGGGGGCTAGTATGCCCCCGCTAGGGATCGTTTAATCCAAGCTGTTTGTGCCTATCAAATTGGACATGCAAAAAGCATGCATCATGTGCGAATGAATAATTCTGTTACTTTCAACCTGACAATTCGAGTGACAATGCAATGGTATGATGGATCAAACATCTAAACATCGCAATCCCTCAGATACAACCAATCCAAGCTGCAAATATTAAACTTGCTTCATCTCTCTGTCGCATACTGTAGTAGGAATACAAGGCAATCGGTACTGACCAATAACTGAAAGAGCACACTCTCATGGAAATGCACGTGATCAATCAGTCCTCTTTTTAGCTACGAGAGTTTATGAACCTCTTCATCATGTGTTATTACCGTTCAAGTATTGCTCAGATTCTCCATGTGTTACGAATCATCAGGGGCGTTTACCCATCACGCCCGAATTAGGACGCGAACCCGTGAAGAACGACTGAGTCGAACGCCTTATCCATTGCGCTACCAGGCCATCTCTAAACGGTTCGTTGAACTTCACCCTCCTGTTACGGGCTGGCACGATCACGCCCCCGATAGCTCACGGTAACTGACATCCCATCGACAGATTACTTCTGTGCAAGTAGCTTAAATATGACCAAGGCTTTGGATAATCTACAGAGCTTGGCTACTTAATCAGTACTAATACTAGAAGAGAATATGGTTTACAAAATTATTCGCCATACTGCATCACCATTCATCTGATCATTAAGGAATCATGGAAGTACAGTATAACTGTTGCATCATTGTGTGCATCCAACACAGTAATGCGCTAAGCGCTAATACCACGTGATAAGTAATTTTGTTAGCCCTACCATTGCCTATTGTTACCATTGGTCAGCTATGAGTGTACAGTCCAAAGCAGCTGCTTTATTGTTGATGTGTGGGTGTTTCCTTTGAAGATTTGAAAGCCAGTTGCTATAATTACAGTATGACCAATCTAGTTCAGTGAATTATATGTCTCCACTTACTTAGAGTTATCCAGACCAAAGATTTACACTTTAACACACACACACGCACAGAAACAGATCCAGAATTTACGCACTTGGAAAAAACTGAAAGAGTACTCGAAACATATCTGATACAGTCGCACCAACCCCTGCCAACGGAATGTCATAGTTATAACGACAATTGTTTTGTCTACCAATTGTTCGTTAAGTATTGAATTAGTTAAACCAGTTCTTCCGTACAAAGCGGAGGCCTGAAATCTACTACCGGAAGATTTGCAGATAGTCTGTGGTTGGTTGTTAGCTAACAATTCTTCGAGGTACCAAAATCTTCGTGGCGGTTAAGCGATGGAAGTCGTATAATTTGAACGCATATCGTCCGGGGTTCGAAGCATGCCTTCATCATAGATCAGCTAGCCATTTTGGGGACCTTAGTAGATAGCCGCGTTTGTTTAAAAAATAATACAAAATTTGGTCTGACTAAAAGTCGATCAGAAAATGACATCTTTTCTGACAATAATAATTTCTACTTATTTAAAAATGCCAAGACCACCTGGTAATCGCATTGTTTAGTGCGGCCATGGACGGGTTGACTGAAATGCGACATTTTTTGTGCCCAAAAGTCTATGCACTACAATTGGCTCCACTGTTATCTGGTTAATGAGGATTGCACCGCTTTCGGTTGTACACTGCAGTTGAGTTCGTTTGGCTACACTGCCGTAGTGATCATGCGAGCTGTCCCTTCCATGGCATTCTGTTACCTAATAATAATCTAAGAAAATCGGTCTGTATCAGCGGGACGAAAGAAGTAGACCCAGCTACCGCGATATGCGCTACAGTGTTGCTCATAATGCTACTACCATTACAACAACAACCACTACTACTACAAGTAGTATTGCTACTACTACTAACAACTAATACTACTGCTACTACCACTGCCACTACTGCTACTATCACTACTGCTACTACTACTACCACTACTACCACTACTGATACTAATAATGTTACCGCTATCGAAAGGAATATCTCCAAACCCCTATAAATGTGTGTGTTTACACGTGTGTCCGGTGATAAAAGTATTAAAAACGAAGAAGGTCAGATGACGAACAACAGACGTATGGCCGGGCCACCTCGGCTAATCCAAGCCATTAACAAGATTATTTATGGCCATAAAAACGGTCATTCGGTCAGTCTTGAATGAGAGCATGACTGTCCTGTGAACAAACGATGCCCTACTTGCATACGTATGTGCGTGTCTGTATGTAGTTTTGAGTGTTTGTCTAGGAACCGTCAATAAGAAAGACATTAACCACAATGAGACCACCGTATGGTGGTTTACTTTGGACCATCGGATGGAGACAACCGTCGTACAATAATCTTTGGAACATGTGGTTAGAGGAACAATTGCGCGGTGGCCCTATATTAGCTTTGTCTCCGCGATACAGCCAACCGATCTTATTCGACCACACACCGGAAAAGTTGGTTTGTTCCAGTGGCTTTCCTTTCTGTTCCAATCTATTACTGTCACTCGGACTGTTGGTCTCGCGATCAAAGATATGCATAAATTTGATGAATGCTACCCGGTTTATCGTCTACTGTTGTCATTTCTACCAAAACTGAAAAACGCGAAGAGGAAGAATCTGAAAAACGAGGAACCAATAGGAACGAACTGAATTAGATTGGGGTGAATAACAGTGACCGAAAGAAGAAATTTATAGTGATCTCGATTCAGTGAGACAGGATGGTTTTCTAATGTGCTGCGATGTGTGTATTTGTGTGTGTGATGGACCTCATACTCTATGATGCATCCGCCTTAATAAACACAACAAAGACAGGACAGACAATTCAAATTTTTAGTAATAGGAGATTGAATTTTTACATGAAATAATTCACTATGTGATATCATCGCTCAACTCACCATAAAGAAACCATGGAAGCACTGCATAGCTGTTTCATACTTGTTAGGAATCATCAGCAGTGCATATCCACCGCGCCCGAGCTGAGACGCGAACCCGGGACGGACGATTCTGAGTCGAACGCCTTAGCCATTACGCTACCGGGCAGGCTGTGAACGGTTTGTTGAACTTCACCACATGAGCACTTTGCACCTATCCGTCACTGATTTGCACGGTTACTGTCCGTTAGCTCACAGCGATCGTTGACTTCTTGAGTGAAGTCTTTCGCACATGCAGGACCAATATGCACTGCTGATGATTCCTAACAAAGATGAAACAGCTGTACAGTGCTTCCATGGTTTCTTTATGGTGAGTTGAGCGATGATATCACATGGTGAATTGTTTCATGCAAACATTCATTCTGCTACTACTGAAATGTATCAAGTAATCAAGCGCTGTAGGTCATATCCAAAGCCTTTGTCGTACGTAGGCTACCTGCAGAAAAGTCATTTATCAGTAGGGTCGATCGCTGTGAGCTAACGGACAGTAACCGTGCAAATCAGTGACGGATATGTTGAGCATCATGTAGCGATGTTCAACAAACCGTTCAGAGCCTGCCCGGTAGCCTAATGGCTAAGGCGCTCGACTCAGAATCGTTCGTCCTTGTTCGGGTTCGCGTCCCAGTTCGGGCGCGGTGGATATGCACTGCTNGATATGACCTACACAGCTTGATTACTTGATACATTTTAGTAGTAGGAGATTGAATGTTTTCATCAAATACTTCATTCACCATGTCATATGATCGGTCAAGTGAGCATAAAGAAACGCGATGGAATCACTCACTGTACAGCTGTTTCATCCTTGTTAGGAATCATGAGCAGTGCTGCATATGGACCGCGGCCGAATTCGGACGCGAACCCGAACCTGAAAACGAAACCGAAGCAGAAGAAGAAACCGGACACAAAACCGAACCCGAACAAGGACGAACGATTGTGAGTCGAACGCCTTAGCCATTACGCTACCGGGCAGGCTGTGAACGGTTTGTTCAACTTCACCACATGAGCACGTTGCACCTATCCGTGACTGATTTGCACGGTTACTGTCCGCTAGCTCACAGCGATCGTTGACTTCTTGAGTGAAGTCTTTCGCACATGCAGGACCAATGTGCAAACAAAGTGTACAGCGTGAACTTGTCAAGTGGATGACTGATTCGATGGACAGCCGAGTCATGTCCGGTATACTGTGTGGTCCGTTGGATAGGCACAGTCGGTGATACCTATGGCTTCTAAAGAACAGCACAGTGGTGGAGTGTGAACTAAGAATTTCCGAGACGAGTTGACAAACCATGAGCAACCGCGGATAACAAGACGGACAATCAGGATAGGCGATAACACAGTAGCGATATGCAGACGTGCGTGTAAACTGCTCCGTAATTGTTTCCAGTATAGGAAGACCAGATTACAGTCACGCGCTGGGGATTCTTGAGAAGTCGGTGATGCAGGTTTCTCGAATTATCACCGTGCAATAGTTAACGTTTTGTGAGAATGAACCAAAAAACCAATTCCTGGCTTAGTACACAGGCAGGATTCATTACCCGAGGTGAAATCATTGCACAGTAATCTGAGAAGAACGAGACTACGGGGAAAATCTGATAAGGGCTGAAAAACTCAACTCTTGAATAAACAATGACTAAGAGATGGCATACTATCAGTTCGGATTGTTTCCATCGAGACATTCAATGGTACTTTCATGTGCTACCGCTTCCGGTTGTATGAACAAAAATCATAAAAGTAAAATGCAACCCTAAGTATGTGCATTGTGGGCTCGATTCATTTGAACCCATCTGACAGTCAAAACAGTGGAGGTTATTTGGCTCGCTGGCGAATCAACCGCCTTCACGATCAATAGTGAGCAGCTGAATCGATTGATCCAAAAGCACGGTAGATTAGGGGCGGGGTAAAAGAGACCACACCGTCATCATAGCATCGTGACTTCAAAAACCGGATAAAAGATAACTGATTTTGCCGATGTTGCTCAGCCACTCCGGTCCGTAACCGGCTACTCTGTCTAGTCCCCGTTTCGCTGATTTCGCTCACGTGTAGTTCGATCAGGAAGGGACATTTTCGAACCGTTATAGACTGATCGTCACCGAAAGTTGCTTTCGAACTGCACTATGTTCATCGAGTTTGGGGATCAATGGGCCAGTATTTTTGTTACTAAAGTAGTGAGTCGGCTCGGAGACAGTGCTATTATTGTTTAGGGAACCGGTGGATTGCTTCGAGAGAAGAATAGAATTGTTACAAGCTACTATCAAGTGGTTTCGGTGATTGTGTGGATAAGGTTGTGAAATTCGAAGGTTCGCTTCTTCTCACCGCCCGTCAAATTCCCCACTTGCAGCCCTCTGTTTGTTCCGCTATGTACTACCGCGTGAAATTTTGAAAAAGACATCATCGTTATATTCATAACCGGAAATTTTGTTTTCAAAAAAGATTTTACTAACCAGTGGAGCTTTGGTATATTCCGGAAAGAGGCATATTTTTATGGACACAAACATCGGTCCCAAACACGTATTAAGACGAGCTGCACTTAGCAAAATGATCACACACGTTCGCACGAACGCAGGTAGCTGGTGACAGTAAACCTGAGACGTATGATGGACAGATGCCGATGATGTTTATGTCTCGGCAATATTAGGAATAGTTTACGAACATGAAAAAGCCCCACGTGTTTCGGTACTCACGAGCAACCTGTCTCACACTGGCAGGGGTACAAAAGTTATCACAAAATTCAGCACAAGACGCGCGGTTGTTGTTGTTTTTAGTAGGCTCGCTTATACGATAGACAATCTGCCTGTAAGCAGATGAATTACTGTGACTGTTATTTGTGTATCTACCGAATAGATTCATTCATTTTTGACTTGAGTATCACGTGTCACCGTTCACAGGTGAAGTCATTGCGCGTGCGGAGATCGACTCGACTATCTGAGTGGCGATAACGTAATTGATTGGGTAATGCATAATTATGGCGATTTCGAGCTTTAGGTGGGCGATAAAGACGAATAAGAATTCGGATTAAACTGGCCGATAAATTGGCGGAGATGTCGAAATGGGGCAAACCAAAGGAACCATCACGTATAAGGCATTGCACACAGACAACCGGACGAGAGAATTAAAGGAGTAAGATAATTAATTGATGTGCATGTTCATTGGAAATGGATTGACCTACTTCGAAACAACACGGACTAGTTTATGCCAACCTTCCTTCTTAACTGCATCACCGATTTTCATAAAACGGGAGGCAGACATCAGAACAGCCATTTTGCAACCTTTCAGTTGTCGTTCGTCGATAACTTTTCCCAGAGCATCGAGTGAATATATAAATTACTTTCTCTACCGGAATTAAAGTATAAAAATATAAGAAAATGATGCATTCCGGGTAAATGATGCCAAAGAATAGGTCCACCATGAACCAAACAGTTAACGTGACTTTTGTGATAATGTTACCTTATGTGAGCGGGAAAATATTGCCAAATTAACTTTGTTCTTAGAAGTATCTAGGGTGCTGAGAACAAACCACATGTTATGAAAATTATCTATTTGAATTGCAAAACTAGATTTGAACTTTTCTCCCCTTATTCTTTGTTTATTTTCTATTTGCTTTATAAATACAACGAAAAAGCACTTCATTTTCAGGAAGGTGCTGGGGGTTTGCCCAGAGGGGAAGTTGACTAGCGTTAGAATGATTAGAACCCGCAACTTTCGGATGGATTCGGTGATTTTAACCTCTCCACCATGACAGATCACGTCATCCAAATATTACCTTTCTCACTATGGATTCAGAGTTGCGTAGTGAATATGGTAGGAACCATGTAATCCTGTAATCCTACTCATTCAATACATAATTGCAAAGAGTATTTGGGTTAGTTAAATATATATATATATATATACATATAATGTAACCAGAATTTTGACATGGTCTCACCTTCCTGTGCACAAGGACGACTAGGGCTGACTTCTGAAATTCCCATTCAGCTTTTTTTAACCTACTTTGACACATCTGCCTTACTAGTCTCGCGGAATGAGTTGGTGTGCTCAAACGACGTCAAACCTGACTAACATTTTAAAAAGCAGTCGTGCAAGCCATCTAGTTAAATCAATAAAGACACCAATGGCTACGTTTTCGAGTATTCTCACGAATAAATCATGTATTTTTTGTTAACAACTTGAATTTTTATCCCGATTTATCCTGCCCTGTTTTGTGCGCGTCCTGGTATAATGATTCGCTTGCATTGCGGACTAATTTGAGCACTAATTTGAACAGATAACCTAAAAATGACATTTTTTCTCAAAAGATACTTAGGGCACTCTGAGATGCGTGGCCGCTTTCGGTAAAAAAAACTAAAACAATTTGACCCAAACAAGGCATGTATAATTTGTGTATGCGGTAGCATTCTGTGAGGAAAAGATCTCCCGGATCCCGTCATTTGAAATCCGCGAACGGTTCTGCAACAACATTAACACCCGATACAGTTTACTTTATCAGATAGCCAGGAGTGGACATGAATAGCAGTTACTTTCTCTCTCTCTCCCTCTCTTCCCCTCGATATATCCCCGATGGACTTTGCATATTCGTTCATGTTGGAAAACTACCCCGTCTGTCTATGCAGGCTCCAGGGCACAAGTACAACGGCTCACTAGTATCACTGTATTCAGTGGGCATGTTTCAAGTGAACTCCAAAAGTATGGGAGGCTTTCGGCAAGTAAGGCTGATCGGGATTTGACTCGTTGAATTGAAGGACAGGCACAATGAATTATGCTTACAAATGTTTATGCACGTAAGCTGTTGCAATCCCTGCTCTGCATCTCCCGGTAAATGGAATCCAGAATCACTGAGCAACTCCTAATCCTTCGCCTCTCGCATAAACACATATATAGGATTTTACCTGTACTATAATTGGTTCGTACACACTGGAAGAGAGGCAGTCCGTCCGTCTGTCCGTGTACGTGTATTTGCATCTATAAGCGCCTGTATGCGTATATTGGCTGTATTGTGCTATTGCGACATAACTTTTAACGACAATGGCCCGTCCAGTGTCTCCTATGAACATTCCACCGCTTTATTTTATTCTTGCTTTTTCCGTCGTTTGTGCGATGGTTCCCGAGCTTGCGTTTCTAGGTGAAATGGAAGCAACCACCAAGTCAGCACGCATTCACTATTTTACGGCCGTCATCTGTTTGCATCATCCGAGTTGAGGACTGAACGCAAGATAACGAAAACAAATGCTTCGATTTGGGAAAGTAACTATTTAGGCCCAAACTGCTTTTGGTCAGAGCCAGAAGTTTGAAAAGTTTGGGTTCTCGGTTATCGGAAATAATTCATCACAGTATTAAAATTCAACTTGCCAGTAGTAAACCTTGGAAACACCTTGTAGTTATTCCACCGGTGTTAGAAATCGTGAGGATTGCTTGTCCATTACTGCAAGCTATGGCCAATGGCCCTGTATGACCAGCTAAGATACGGTGCTATATTTCGAGGTGTTGCGATTCAATAAATCTTGGAGACTTAACTCCGGCGGCTTAGTGGCGGTGGTTTTAGACTTGCAGCTATTAGTTCAGAATTCACGTCCCAGTTCAGGTGAGATGGAAGCGCACTATCACAGATTCCTAACAGAGATGAACCAGCTGTCCAGTTGTGCTTCCATAGCTCCCTAAAGATGAGCTCTATGTAAATAGGGTACGTCAAATCATTTCCCGTGGCTTAGATTGTTTCCCGTTCCCGGCATATCAAGTGCCACGAGAAATTTATCGCAAAGCTACGTGAATACTGGACAGGTGAATCATAACTCTCATCATCAGGGCGAATACGAATTCCTTCGAGGTGTGATGTTGTAGCTCCGACAACGCTGATATTGTTGTGCGAGATAGAAATCTAATCCAGAACACAACCGGGATGATTGTGAAAAGTGAACCGATTTGAGCGCGAAGACTTCTCTAATTTTGCAACATCTGACTGTATTATTGCAGAAGAAATTTTACTCACCATATATATATATATATTGAGTAAAAATATGGTGCCAACGCAAAAACATGCAAATAGAGCTTGATGGAAGATGAACAAATAAGGGGGAAAAGATAATAAACCATAACCGTACACATTTGTTGATTTCTTGGCTACTTTTGGATTACTTTTAAGAGGAATGAATTCTACAGACGGGCCATACAGCACTGATGCCGCCGACTTCGATTCTGAGCCATGAATCTAAGCGTCTCCGACTAACAACAATCCTCGTCTGCTGGGCCCCAACCGGGAAGGCCGAAACACTAACCGAGGCCAAAGGTAAAACTAACTTCCTCATATCTCTACGCCAAGTCATAGTCTGACTGCCATGTCACTTCGTTCAGCCTTACCCAAGACGTGGAGAAAGGGCACGAATAGGTAAAGAAGGGCAGGTATACGCAATACGTGTCTAAGCCAGCGAAGGTGATACAGAGAAACTGTCTCAAACAGAGGATGACTGTGTGCACTAAATACACGAAGACGCGCTTCGTCATTGCTCACTCGATGTTGCAACCATACACGAGCAACGCTACAGAGACATCAGAGGTCGGGAAAAAGTCGCCGGTCATCCTCAACACAAATAGGCCGGGTCTTGCAACCGTGAAGTAGAACACTAGGAAGTATGGCATTTTACACCCTTCAGCTGAGGCAAAGTCGGGTGTGATGGCGGCACCACAAGTGTTGCGGGTTCGTGTAAACTGCTTTGGCTTCAGCGACTTTAAACTATAGAAACTTTTGAACACCTGTCTGTTGATCCAGTTAGTCCTTGGATTAGCCTCTTTCTGGGTATTTGTGAATACGGTCGATCGCTGCCAGACAGGCTTGATCATTGTCATCGAACTGCCAAGGACTGAAGTTTACCTTTACTTGTGGAAATGTGACGATTCTACATCACAAGACTAAAATGGATGGTGTACATGTATGGAACGAGTGGACCAACAATCGTAAGCGTGCTGTCCAATTCACCACATAGAGTCAACCTAAGTCGAACTGTGATTGTTTGTCCAATGGAACGCTGCTAGTTGTAAGGTCAATTTCTAACCAGTTCAATCTCAACTCACTTTTGCCGAAAAGTTATTTCTTTTATCTCACACAACGGTAATAATAATTAACTCGATCCCTAACACTGAGCCGCATGAGAATTCCAAGTAATCCGAAATCTTGACTATGCTCTGCTTCAATCTTCTATAAAGCGATCATAAAAATTGCTGATGAACACTGCTCAAGATCGGTTCATTTCAGGACCGGTTTCTAAAGCAATGGTGAGCTCGACATGAATGTTACACAAACCGAGACTCAGTCTTTGCAAAATCAAAATATGCTGTTGGAGATCGAGTCCGTACAAGTTGTCACCCAGTTCTCCTTCCAGCAATGGTAACCAATATAGCGAGTGCTATCTGACAAAGTTGCTCCATTTCTTTCCCAACGGTGCTAGTCCATTTTTTGTGCTAACCTACAAGACAGTAAAATCATTCCGACCAAAGGTACAGGAGAGGAGTTTCGTGTAAGTGCACCGTAGTAAAGGATAAAATCATTGCGGTTGACCGTTGTTCAATATCGCTGCATATCTCCCTGGATTTGAACTTACTGGAATGGAACAGAAACTGTTCGAAATGAAAGATTTTGCCGCAGAGGACTTAACACATTCAAAACTTTGAAAAAGCCCCCGATGATTCCTTGGGACGAGACATCCATGATATTCGTCGAGTGCAAACGGCTGCGCCATCCCAAATAAAGTCGGGACCGCTCTTGCTGTTGTCAGCGGGAATATGAGGTAGCAGAGTACAAACCCATAAGTTTGTGAAAACATGATTAATGATGCAAATAAGCGTGGTCACAAATGATACAGGATATTTTTTGGCGCTGTAAACCAGCCTAGTTTGCTTGAGGACATTAGCGAAAACCGCATTAATTTCTTGTTCATTTCCGCCAGATTGATTAAGAATTACATATAGAACCACCGTAGTTTTGGGAATTTCGATCCTCATACATCTCAGATTGGCGGTGGTCTAGTGGATTAATCGTCTGTCACCTCTCGAGAAGGTCATAGGCTCGAATCCCAGATCGGCTGGGCACTTTGGGGCTGGACGACAACTAGGTGCCGCACACCTGATCTAATGAAACCTTTCCGTGATTTTTCGTCAGTCCTGGTTTCACGGTCACGTGTGCCAGTTACCGCCTCCGTGTATTAGTCCTAGTGGTTCTGGGGCCTGCTCCTTAAAGTGCACTCATGCGTGAAGTATACCACTGGGATACGATTAAAGGGCCTCATTCTCTCACAATCTGCTCTTATTCGGTAGCTGATCTTAGAGATGTCAGCATCAAGGCTTGGGGATCATTTTCTCCGTCGTGGTGATTTCACTCCTGTACTCGCCATTAATTTTGCTCAAACTACATAGCACTTGTGTGCGTTCCATAACGTGTAAGATTAAAATATTCCCGCGAAAACTTGTTCAGCCGAAATTTGACTGGGACCATTTCCATGCACTGATCTGGTGAATTTCCCGGGAAGGTCATGCACACACAAACACACATGCACATACACGCACATACAATAAACACAAACATCCAATAATGCTCCCAATTTTTGAGTCTCACAGACACACCGGTCTCCTTTCAGAGAAAGTTATCTAAGCATTTGTACTCGTTCGCCGAATTTTCGATTAGGAATTGTTGCCCTACTTAGTTTATACTAGTCTGAATCGTCACAGCGATTGTGGTTGAAAGCACATTGGATGAACGGCCGCCTAATAAGTGGGGTTGCAGCAAAACCCCCGGACAAAAAACCGTGTCACTAGAACACCAGACAAATCTATGGTCCTGTAGTCATGGCTACTAATTGACCTTTTACGTGCACCTGGATTTTGGACCCAGAGATGAGTTGACTGAATCATTTTTTAAAGTCCATAAATAGCCACTTTCCAAGATGGGTAAAATTTCACCCAGGTTGTCCTGTACCGGGTGTGGTTTGTAGAAAATTTGGGCTGCTGGATGTCCTACTATATATTCGATAAATCTCATGTTGAAGCTCCCATTATTGCCTTTTTGTACGTCTGCCAACGTCACTTTGTTGTGAAAAATATATGCCTTTTAATTTGTCCTATACATTCTCATGCGCAATCGAGGTAACATTTGTGCAGGACCGAATAGCATCGATAGACCAACCATTCGCCAAAAATTCTCCAAGGTTCCAAATCGATCAAACGAACAATTGATATTCCATTATTTGTGCGTTATTCGTCTAATTGTAAAAAGGTACTTTAATTAATGATGAAGGTCTGTTTGGTTTGCTTCCAGCCCTTACAAAATGAATATCTAATTGTGCGTAACGCTCCATTGCAAAATAATGCACAATATTTTAGCTAACCTGCTAACTCAATTAAATCAGCGAACTTTTACATTTCTGCTGCAACGTGGAATAGATAAGGAGAGGTGGAAAACTTTCGGGGACATTTGGAAATCACAGCCACTCCCCCCCCTTTCGGTACTTCACAATGGTAGTCTCGCTTCATGTCATTTCAAATACGCCCCAGAAATTTCATCGCGTTTTTCTCATCTACTCTTTGTCTTTTTGTCCTGGCCCAATGAGCTTCCCGACAGAACTACTTTTATAAATTCAACGTAATCTTACGATAGCGAACGGGTTCGAACCTCTCAAATATTGAAGACATTTCAAATTTGAATCCATACAACATTCGTACATTACTTTATGCTTTACACTGAAAAGTAACGCGCAAGTACGAATATTTAGGTCAGTAAGATGATTCTCATACCAGACAACAAATCTGAAAATGGGGGAAATAGGACGTGGCCCCGTAAAACCTCATAAAATGCATTTAACAGATCTCCGTTGATTAATGAAGTTTGTTCAAATTTGAACAGACTGGACAGGCGGTAGTCTAGTCAATGGCTAGATCAATTTGGCGGGGATTAAGAAGCACTTTTTTTGTACATCATGCACTTTATTAAACGATGTTGAAACCAAGAATCTTTATTCAACATTCGATCCCAAGTCATAAAAATCAACTCTGTTACTAATTGTATGGATTAATTCGTGATTAATTTACGAAATAATTTCGACTGGTCTATACACACCGAATTCGCATTCAAAATCCGCATCAGCTCTAGCCCTTGACTAAAAAAGACAACAGTTTAATTCCATTGTAAAACCGTTCATGCTTCCCATCGTTTATATTTGGTTACCACTACTTGATTCGGCCTTATGAGAAAAGGGTTTTATTACACACTATTTGGTGGTATTATTCATGTAACGGTATCCATTGTATCTACACGAGGTAAACTGCTTCTGACTACTCAAATCTGGCGGCATTATGCACCGATTAGCTCGAAATGCCCATTGATGCTGTTGCTGAGTGGTTAGTCCTAAGCATTTCCATTCCTCGCCCTCATTCGATACCGAATGAGGATGATGATTTGCCCGAACGGAAAGCTCATTCCAGTTATTAATTTGTTGTCAATAACTATTTCTAACTGTCAGAGAGGATTGTGAAATCTTTCCTAATTCAGTTTATTAATTATATTAGTACTAACAATTGCAATGATGATAATAATTGTGTATGAAAATGTAAATCAGTTTGAAAACCAACGGTAGAATTTGCCCCATTTTTCCATTCGTAGATGCTAAGTAATAGATAAAACAAATAAAAGTGCTTCGAGTGCACATTGGGTACACATGATTGGGACACCTTTTGACAGTAAGGTGAAAAATATGCATCGTATGGATTCGAAAGTTTGCTGCATCATGAGTGGAAATCGGTGACTATGGCGTCCAAATTTTGAGTCATTTGTAACTTCGTATTTCGTTTCTCGGTTTTTGCAATTCACCGGTGTGGTTTGAACGCTGCCGTTTGTTTTATTATGCATTTAATGGGCTCAGCAGGGGATATGATCAGGGCAGAACCCGCGCGTTGTTGGGCAAGAGCTCTTCAGCTGAGCCCAACGGCTCCTCCTACCATCAACAACTCCGGACACTTCCTTTTACCTACAATGACGGTTTCGTGACTAACACAAAGCATTCGACAATTGTTTATTTACCGAATCGCAAGCGCTAGAAACCCAGTGGCGTGTCGCGCACAGCCAAGTGCCCGGTGAAACAAAACCTCATCTAAACTCTGTCGCCTGACCTGTCCGGGATTATTCTAACTGCATTCTCAGAACACCACGTTACTTGAAGATAGTCTAATCGGTTATTCGACGCATTGCGGCCATTGAATACGAATGATACGGGTGACCATCTAACGTTCGTCAACGGCTTATCCAGTACAACAGTAACTGCAAACTTCAGTCACTGGAAAAGTTTCGTGGCCCAGTTCGCCAGGTTACTGAAAAAGCGGATGGAACAGATCCGGCTGTTTTTTATATAGGCCTAAATCTGGTTTGATGTGGACGTCGCCAATTATTTCCGGGATCCCGGGGTGCAAAACGCAGGCGGGTTTTCCACTATCAGCTACATGACCGCATTTCCCATGTAGTTCTGAAACGGTATCTGAATAAAATGTAATGGGAAATGGAAGAACATACCGAAGGTTCGTTGTCCAGTCATTCTTTTGTTTTTTTTAAGAAGACAGATTTAGCTAAACATGAAAATTTCCGGGCAATCTATCATCGATGGCGTTGAATAACCCAGGCAAAGAATGCACCCTCCTGCGTTGGTTTTAAAGACCGGTACTCCAACCACGGATTTGTGGAGAGATGCCAAATAGATTGTCTTTTTTCTATTTCGAGTTTCACGACACATTTCCGACAGTCCAGTTGAAGTAAACCATTAAAGGTTATGCACGAAATTCTCGTTCTTATAATCTTTTTGAATCTGGTCACTAATCTTTGGAACAAAATACCACGAGCTAGTTAGTCTTTTTCACAATGGTAAGAACCAGACTAGTGTTGGTGGTTGTTGAATCGATTGTGAAGCCACAGGGGATCTTCGATTTTGCTTCCGGTTTTTTTAAACCGCGATTTTTTTCCAATCGGGTGTTCGAAAGCGATAAGTGATGTGTACTTGCAACTGGTAGATAGCTCGTTTTAAAATCATAGCTCGCGTCGGTCGCAGCACTGGTAACTGGAGTAGCACGATGAGGAACAACCATAACAACATTAACCAAGTTAGTAGTACGGGTGACAGGATTGTCCCAAGCCTCGGCCGATTTTCGTTGCGCTCGAGGTTCGAACGGGGAAACTGGTGGTGGATTTACTTATCCAGGAGTAGCGTTTCAATGTATGGGCATATACACCCGGTTAATTTATACTTACCTTGGTGACAGTGTGGGCAACAAGAGAAACAGAAGAATAACTATGGCTTGATTGAGTGCGTGTGTGTCTATGTATGTGTCTGTGCGTTCACACAGCGGCGTCCAGAAGTGGAAAGAGAGGTTAGTGTATCGCTGACACATGACAGACAGAGTGGCATGTCAAACGTTTCATGTCTTTTCGTTCGGGACGTACTTTGGTTCCTGTCCACGTCCGCACGGTTGGCTGTTTGCGTGCTTGCGGCACATGGCCCCCACTAGTCACAACGTGATATGTTGCCTAGGCTGAAATGTGGTCTCTTGTCTCACCTCGTCCCGTTTCGTTTCGTTTCCCGTCGACAGGGCAGACCAAATCATTTTGCACACACGTAAGTACCGGCTGTGATCTTTTGGGCACGCCTTGTGAACTATAGGTAGCTCGCGAAATGCTTTGATTTCAAACCAACAATGCTATGGACAAGCCAGTGTTGTAAGTCGAGACTTTGGAAGCTTTTTAGTCAACTTCAGTGACGAAGTGGTTCCCTAACTTTTTTCTACATCGCTTTGTACGATGCCGACATAGACAAATGGATGCAATCACAACAATAACAAGCAAACAATTCGACTTCTTTTGAAGAATGTCGGCACAGTTGAGTTTTGTGAGGTTTGCCGCCGTAGCACAGCTCGGGCTGTGAGGCTACTACTCATGCGTGTCTGCGCCTGTGCGTGCTTGTGCGACCTTGAGAAGCCAAGTCATGTGCACATCAACGCGGGCGAAGTCGTTAACCAATCAGCTGCTCGCATTTTGTACCTATCTGTTTACCTATCTGCAGCCCATAAACGCCATTTTCTGATTGGCAGTTTTTCTCATCGTGCTACGGCAGACACAACATGTGCGTTCACATAATGTGATCCGGTGTATTTGTGTACGTTGACCGCACTCTCCCACATCGTCATCATCGTCATCGTTAGCATCATCACCACTTGTTGAGGTCACTTCGCCCCGCATAGTGCCTGGTGCGTACGCACATGAATGCGTACAATTGAAACACGCCAACCTAACGCCTACCGGCCCCCAAACGGTTACTTCCTCGGGGGTTCCTCAGTTTTTCTGGTGTGAAATTGGTACTGCACACAGTCGAGGTATCATTGTTGGACAGTGCGTAACACTTTGTGATCGGGATAACAGGACTGATTGACTAACGAAAATGCGGGTGAGCACAGAGGTGGCCACTAAATTTCCATTGACCTCGGTAACATCTGAGTCGGACAATAGGACGCAGACAGAACCGACCATTATTACAAATGATGACGCATTTTGGTCACAAGGTTGGCGGAATGGTGTTGCAATTAGCGGTGAGAATGATTCGGTCAGTGTTGTCGGTCACGATCCAGCTATGTTTCACTTTCATGGTGAGTTCTTGCTGTTTTTGACCTTGTTGGATTTCTATGTCTTACTGGACTGTGACTCCACTAGACGGTTTCCTGTCGCAAGACGACAAATTCAGTGAGAACATAAGGATTAACATGGATGAACACATCCCCGGGGCATTTATGCCACTACAAAGCATCTCAACGATACTTTGACTCAATTAATTTTGCAGTTGAAAGTTGTTTATAAATGGAAGTCTTATCAAGATATATTTTGTACCTGTGTCTGTCACTTTGTCGACTTCCCCATGTTATTTTTTCAGTTCCTTCCATATCCTACGGGGCTGGAGGTGAAAATGGAGTAGCCCATCCTCTGATCTAGAGTACTTGTTACACTGAGAATCTAGCGCAGTTGAGTCGTCGCCCCGCGGCTTTATAGCTTTGTTGGATTTGATGATTCACCACGAGAGTCGTTCACGCAATTTTGCAGTGTATTCAGCGTACACAATTTCCTGCGGCTGTATTTTTTATAGAAATTTTCAACGTTTATTACCCTTCATGTTCACTAAACAAGCATGGAGTGTGCGATTCTTTATTACTAGTTCTGCAACCTATGAGCAGTCACTCATGGATTAGTACGAGCAGCACAGCATGTAAGTACCTAAGCGTGAGGGACAATTGTAGTAAGCGAACCAGTGGAACGGAAAAATAGTGAAAAGGGAGCGGCAGAAACCGGAAGACTTAAAACAGAAGAATCAGGAGGTCAGTCGGCTGGTCTAGTTTGCGTGGCGAATTAAACCGATACCAGTGAACTGGTTTGCGGTGTGTATGATTCAGTCAACTTCCTATATCCAGTATCATGGAGCCTAGAAATCCCTCGCTAATACCCAAAGTGGAAGCCACGAGAGGACTGTGTGCTTGGACACTGATAACTTCGTATAATATTGGTCGGATGTGATGATATTGTCTGCCGTGTGGTGTTGAGGTTTGATGTTGGGTCCTGAAATCTGCCTCTGAAACAATCTATAAATCGAACTAGTTATTACTTATCCGAGTTGTGTGCTATGCATGTCCACAGATAAACTTCTCCAGTCTCCATTATTCGGCGCGACATGTCGTTCATAGCCGGTGAACGAAGATAGTCTTTCCGTAATGGAACCACTATGTGGGCGGAATTCATCCACTGAACTTGACCGTGTAAGGTTTGTAACGCTTCCTGTTTACGGGGTTCCAGGGATCACTTTCTTCCGCTGAAAACGTTTTGGTATTTCCTTCTTATTCGTTTTATTTCTTTTCGTTGGCTTAATTGGAGAATATAAACTATGATGTCGCGCGGCAGCATTCACGTCGGAAATCACGCCCGATCAATTGAGATGCGGTCATAATTGCTGGTTCTGTTAGAGCCGTGTGACCCCGAGGTTAGGGGCCTGGTGATCCAAACGCCAAACCCAGTGATCACAAGGTCTCGAAGACCATCAACTTCGGGCAAGAAAAACGCCAATAGTTATAACCAGAATCTGAGTGTGTTTCTAAATGCTGATATGGAATATACCGAGGTGGAACAACTTTTGTTTTGATGATTATACATTGTGAATATCTTCAATCACTTTTTCGGTCCCATTTTTCTTATTCATGTTAGGCATACGTGATTGGGAGGCGAAATGGTTTTGCTACCGTCCACAAAATGGGAATCGTGAATACGTTTTTCTTAGCCCTGTTGACTCCTAGTCACACCAGGTTCCGTAAACAAATCAGGCTTGTTAGGAATCCGATGTGGCAGGAAAATTCAAGAAGTAACGAAAAAAATCAGTCACTCAGTCGGTCTGCCATTGTTGTTTTCTGCTGAAAATCAGATGTGCGAGGGTGTACAAGTTGTATGAGAAAGCAGTCAGCGAAATCATCCTATAGCTGTGCATGTTTGTGATATTGACCAGGGTCCAGCCCTTTCTTGCCCATAGATCCACGTGCACGAACATGCGAAACTTCACATTAAAAAATCAAATATATATATACACCAGCCAAGTCGGCTGAGGGGAACACCATCTGTAAGAGTAACCGCAATAATTTTGATCAACGTATGTGGTCTCGTCACCCCCTATGCTCTTTGGCCTTCGAAATTGTTCTTACTGGCAACAGGTATGGAGATCGATATGTGGGCTTTCTCTCACTTTGATGGATCCGCCACCAGCCCTATTCTCGCTCGAGCAGGCTATTTCTACCATAGCGGCGGTATAAGCATCCACAACCCTTTGATATCCCCGTTTTGGTTTATGCAAGTGTGTACGTGCGCTTGCGCGTGCATGTGCGTGCGGGCCTTATATGCCGTATTTGCTTACTCTTACAAACCCACTGAGACGGGAATGTACACTTGGCACGAGTGTTTTGCACATCGCACTTCCTCGAACTCATCGTGACCTCGACGAACGCTCGGTTTGGCTTGAACTAAGTGGACACCAGCTCGTGTGCACATACACACTCGTCGGTATGTTGATCATCTCCGACTGTGATTTTCTCCATTCAAATCAAAGGATAACCGACGTAAAACAAATTCGTTTTTTTTTCGCGAGTGTGTTGTTTCCAACCGCTCTAGGTATCATGCCACCTAGGTATGAACGAACTGCATCGTTGACTTAACGGGGATGTTTTTGAACTACATTGATTGGTACAATTCGGAATCTGTTTGCAAATGTAACTTAATGAAAGACAAATATTTTATGTACTAGAGCGATATATTTTTAAAGTATCGCAAGCCGGATAGTTCCTAAGGGTGTCAACAGATTGAAGGGTTCAGCTTTGGAGAGAGCGTGTGTTATGAACACTATCAAGAAGGACTTGAGTATTGACTGCGCAAAGTTTGAGGTATTAAGTCTAATGCCGTTGATATCAGTTAAACTTGCCACCTTCACAAGTTGTGCTGTACGTATCCGAGGCAAACTCTGTCGGAGCGGCCTGGATTGCTAAAGGGCTCGTAAATGTTTTGATTATATTTTCTCTTGTGATTACTGTTATGCATCTCGTAGGTCATAACATCGTCCAACTTCTAGTTGTTCATATGGTTTTTGATTCGGCGGAGACGTACAAATTTACCGAAAAAGTTTCCCGAAAAATGGGTTGCATCAGAAGTTTGTGTCGATCCCCAAATTGACATATCATCACACCCCAAGCAATATGAACGACTATCGCCATCATTTTCGTTCTTCTTCTTCTTGTTGCTTCATTTGACCTAAAAGCTGTGCAGTTAATTTTCTTAAAGAGCGGAGAGATCTCAGCTGAGAATAAGCTAATGGCAACGACAACTTGTCTATCCCACCCACATTAACCTATTAAAATTAACTGCCTAATCTAACGATATAGCTCCGTACCTAACTTCAAAGTTGATAATAAAATTCTCTTATTCCAGCGGCACCATTGTTCTTATATCCTCCGCTCTTAATGGCGATGTTTTCGGCGTTGCGTACAGAACCGATCCCGCTGTCACAACATAAACTCGCCCTTTAGCCCATTATCAGGCGTCACACTGACACCATTGTAGATTAATGATTGACTGTAACCAAATGGTCAGAGATTGGAATCCCACATCCGAAGGCCATTTTTAGGGTAGACTACAACTCGTTGCCATAAGTCTCGTTCCCATACTTGAACTAAAATGACTCGACTCCAAGTTCCAGGGAAAAAGTTGGCTATCCCAGCTCCCCTACCCTCTCCGTTTCGTATGAGGAACCCGGGCGAGCATTGGACATATTCCTTCGACCATACCCATGGGTAAAGCATGCCATGAAATAGTCACAGGTGCGTCAGACATAAGGGCCAACTCGGTCTCTGTCAGGAGGTTGCGCTAGAGATGAGGTGTTTGAGCTTGCCGCCTGAACCGTGATTAACCTACCAGTGCATGCATGTAGTTGTTGTGCGCTCACAAGTGAGGCTAACATGGACACGCGTCAACCAGACGCAGTCTAACGCGTGGTCTGATCATGATCGTGTGTCTTAGTGCATCAGCCTTAATGCTACTTCCTGAATGCTCTGTATGCGTGAGTATTCTTTATCCGACAAAGGACCACCTGGAGAGATGTAACTGCCAAAATAACCGTAACTACTTGAACTAACTCTTCCCTCTAAGTATAATATTATGCTCCAGGCCAATCCCATGTTGCAGCAGCATTTTGCACTGCAAGGGTGGAACAGGTCCCTTGAACATGCGCTTTCCTTGAGGTCATGGAGAGATTCACGGCAATAAGTTGAGTTTTCATTCTGACGCACAAATCAGACGGTCCTCTGTCGGGACACATACCATTGGTTTTATTCTCACATAGGGACGAAGTTATTTTTTAATTGTTTCTTTTATGAAAGCGGAAAGAGTTGAAGGAAGGTAACCCTGACGAATAACTTTTTTCATGGTGAACTTGCGTCACCATTAACAAGCAGTCGGTTTTGTCTGTTCGCACACGGGTATCGGAAAGGAGAAATGAATTTCTCTGGTCCAACGTTCAGCGAAGGGCAATGCTAGAGAATTTCACGGTCGATCGAGTCGAATACGACTTCTCATGCTGCGCTAGTCACTGAAGCCGTGGAGACATTCATTCATTGTACTACTGTTTCGCTCAGCCCTTCGGATTCACCCACTCTGATCCAACTGAGGCTCGAAGCCTCTCTGTGAAATCCACATCGTGCAGCATGGCATGGTCAGAAAATTGTCTGTCGAGAAATTCCTTCGATCCGTATGGTCGACTTCTGCTGTATTGAATGCACAGGTTTTGGATATTGCAAAAAGCTTCCAAAGGTTGGCGTCTAATTCATATTTATTACTCCAGTGAAGCAATAAAACCTAGTTCCGTTGGTTTAGGTGGTGATTACGTTGTACAATGAATTATTCTTGACATAAAACTAATCCTCACAATCCTTGCGATTTTTCATACATGTTCACATCACATCGGCCTAATTTCATTCCTCATCTCTGAAACTACTCTGAGGGGTCAAATTTCTGAGTGGAATAGTAAGTGAATCCTGTTCACGATATGACTGGCAAAGGAACTAACTACATCTCGTTTTGCAGATTCCAATCTATGCGAAGTGGACTCAAGAGTGACAGTTAAACTGCTCACTGTCATGCTTCAGATGTTCTAATGGGACCAGAGTTGGTTCTATCGGAACCGTAGCGGAGAAACAATACAATGCGAAAGATAGAGGGAAAGTAGGTGTTTGTGTTGCGTTCATCTCATGTTAGCTGTTACAGAATCTTCACTTGCGTCGTCGGTTGCACAACGCAATCCGTATTTCCTCTATGGAATCTACGTTACCCGGGTTCTCAAACAGAAGTCAGGCGTTGCCTAATGGAATCCGAACACTGAACATTTGGCCAGAAGAATTGATGTGTAAGGTAGTAGAACACAATAGAGCGTTTGCAAACGATTGGGAGTTTATGATTGACAGTCCGGTATATACTCCTTTATGAAGGATGTAGATCAAGGGCGGAAAACGGTGTTTGTGTGTTGCAGTGGAGAATCGGTGCTCACAGGCTTTGGTCCGTGTGTCTGTTTGAGACCAATATCTCCTGAGGAGGCGAGGAGATTAAGGCCTTATTTTATTCGTTTTGACTACTCATCACGTCAGCGTGTCACCAACTGACTGTTGTGGTATTTTACAAGACGAATGCTTACCAGTCGAGGATTCACTGTTTTGGACACGTGTTGCTTGTTCACATTCGTTTATTTGTTTACTATGATCCCACAATATTCAGGACAGACAATGGATACAGCGGCCTTTCCTCTGATTAGCTATCTGGAAACTTGTCCGTAGCATGCGGCTATGTTAGTCAGATAGTCAGAATATTTAATGGTAATCAAAGAAACGTGATTATTATGTTGCCATCACTACTGCTAATGAAACCACAATAACGTTTCTGTTCCTTTCGTCAGTGGTACTACATAGTAATTTGTTGAAACGGGTTAGGGTAATCTAAAGTTCCTGGTTGGGGAGAGCATGAATGTTCGAATCCGGGGGTTGCACTTCAAAAATTCATGATTTGGATCGTATTTTCACCTCCAATCGTTTAGCCGACATATCTCGCTGCACAGATCGGCATGGAAATGATATTACATGGAACGGAGGCGCATTTCAAGAGGACAATAAAGTTTGAGATTATGCTCCATTTTAATCGTGTGAGATCACATTTGGAGGGCAGAGTTCGCTAATATTATTGCCGGTCATTTTGCCGATCGGCTTGTCCTACTGGGAATTCGCATACCGCTAGGCGAATTGATTAGGTTCAGTAAAAACCGCAAGTTAACAATACAGTTTCGATTCTTTTCGAGTTCAAAGAGCCCGTTTGTTTTGCAAGCGCACCGTGGAGAAGTCGGCAAATTTGACTCTCGCCAGCGGTTCACATAAATCTAGGAAATTCTCAAAGTATGATGAGAACACGAAGTAACTTTTTTTAATTCGAAAACAAAAATGTAAATTTTGTGTCATCTGACTCCATTTACTCGTCGTATTCCAAGTTCGGCTTAGCTGACTGCACGATGAATTCGTTCACTGCACGACGGCGCACAGACGGATTAAGGTTAATCGGTTGCTCCACGTACTTGCACTCTCTTTGATTTACCTACTAAAAGTCTCTCTCCTCTTATCTCGCCACTGATCTTGCTCATCTGTCTGTCGCTATTACGCGCATCTACGCTTCATCATCAAATTCAGCTCGAAGTTATTTTGTAGATAAAATCTAGCGTAATCAAAATTCGCATGAGTTCGGTTTATGTCACTTTTCACGAAAGAGTATCAACATCGTGACCGACCGAGGTGATAGTCACGACAACACATCCCCATTTTTGTTGATCATATTGACATCATTGTTGTTGTTTTTGATGGTGCTGGTGCTGGTGGTGGTAGTGCTACGGGGTGGTAGTCGTCGTCGCCATCGTTATTATCATCATCGTTGTCGTGGTACATTGTCACAACTTGCGTAATCATAAATTGGTCATATCCGACGTGTTTATCACTTACCATCTCCATAGGTGGAATAAAGATGAAGTGGAATAAATTGTTCAAGGAATTTCACTAGAAACTTCTGATCGTACCTGGTCCCAGTAGTGAATCACGAACAGGATAGGGGGGATTTTCACGCGTACCCTGTATCCATACTACAAAGCCCGTGATCGAGTGCCTACGTACTCAATCAATGGACTGACAGCAAATCGGTTATTGTATTCTGCTGATGCCTGCTAGTCCCCTAGTGATTACATACACTTAGAACATTTGGCTCGGAGCTGATACTGTATAATAAACAATTTTATGTTTATTTATTCCTGTTTTATTGGTTAGGTTTTGCAGAAAACGAATTTCATACAGCCTGACTGGCTTATTGAGATTTCCCTCACGTACGCAAGAAATGTGATTCGACTTATATAAATACCTTTGCGAGTACTCAGCTTAAGATGGGCTGATTATTTGTATATTACCATGCAGTTTGCGAACACACATTTCGAAGATCTTGCGAAAGACATAGACATGAGGCTAGCTTACTTGGAATATTTTTGACGAGCCCTTAATAATTTTGACGTTATTCCGAAATGTCGTAAACAATGCTAGATACGGACAAATCAATGCGTATTTGTTCGAATCCACTTGTGAATAACGAAAAAATACCGGAATGAAAACTCATCTGAATTTACATAGAAACCCCCAACTTTCTCAACCAGTCAGAACCGGAGCTGATCAATGCTTCAGAATGGTGGAAAGATAATTCGCAACAAAACACATGATCAAAAATCCCGTCTCTTTAGGTGATCTCAATTTCAGCCGAACTACTCGTCCCGTCCAACCATTAGGAGCAGACCACTTTGAAAGTAGACAAGGGAATATATAAAATAAAATGATAATATGACCTCGTTCACGTATGCTTGTCTCTTTTAGCTCTTTACGGTCGCGTAAAGGTGTGGTTTCAAATACGTCCAATAGATAGTTGAGATTGAGTAGTCGGTGTGAGTGTCGTTTGGGTTTGAAAACTACAACCGACCTACATGGCACCAGAAAATTCGCCTAAATTTCTTGACTAGTTTGTTAGCTGAGATTCGGTCCATCTATATAAAGGTTGCGAGAAACGTAGTAAAGTACGCATAATATTGTATTTTGAAAACATCTGATTAGTGTGTCACTAGCTCGTGTTTTGGCCTCTAGACTCTAACAATTTTGACCACCTTTGGTTTACTACCTATCAGCCGGTTGACGAATGGCGTTGGTATTTCGCTCCAGGCTTCTGTCAAGGAATTTCTCGAACTTCGAAAAGCTGATAGACTCTTCTTCTGCATATATTTCGATTCCAAACAGCTGACCATTTTTCTCAAACGAACTCGAATCTAGTGACTTAGAGCACCATTGAGAATATCTCCAGCCCTATTAAATCTTTTAACAACTATTGATCAACGAAGAGTTGGGTTGTCATTTTGGGCTAGAAAGCTGTCATCTAGGTGCACATTGTTGGTCGGTATTCTGTCACTATCGCCACCGGTCCAGTCTTTCCTGTCTACCATGGATGAACTCTCCATTCCTATCGCACATGACTTCACCAATCGAAATGCGCCGCCCACCGCTGTCGCGTATGAGCTTAAACATTCGTTGACCATTACCTGAAGCGACCGCTCCTTCCGCCCCTTTCGGCTATCTTAACCTACCAGCTTTCATGGTGATTCTTAAGGCTTATCGTCAATTGACGCTGCAACTGTCGACACATCTTCACTTCCTTGCAGTTAGAGAGCTGGTGTTTTTGCTCCATTAGACCCAGCGACTCTTGCGAGATCCAGTGTCTTTGATGAACGCTAGATCTAGGACCACAGAAGAAATATATTGCCAAATGAATTGCCTGCTTAATTTGATCCCACTGCTCATCTACATTGATGCTGGTCGAAGTTCTTAGTTCGTCGTCAGTTCCTGTTCATAGCTGTTGCAAACAGCCGAATCAGACAAACGTTCGACGGTCACTCGGGCTTGTGGCCTGCGTCGATGGCCGTTGAGCTGTGGCAAAAGTCGCACTAAAACTAACGCACGGTCCGATTCGATGTACGTGGCCCAGTATGATCTACAGTTCTTGACAGAACCGCGCCAACGGTAACTTACTGCAATTTGGTCAATCTGCTTCAGACTACCAGTCGAGTTACGGCGCCATGTCGCTGTGCGAGAATTTGTGCTAGACAGGAATAAATCATTTTTCACATAACACTGAAGAGGCCTTTCTTCGTTATCTGTTTGCTGAGTAGGCAAGGCGCACCGCCCACCTAAACAGGCTTCCGCTACATTTTTTTCATCTTGTGCATTAAAATCACATACCACCCCTAAGACGTGAGAGTCTTTGCCCTTACGAACAAGGGTGACGAGTTCGTCATAAAACTCGTCTTTTTCAATGCCAGCGCTTCAGTCCGTTGTTCCGTATGCTGAGATGACAAATAAGCTGCGCTTAACACAACTGTCTTTCAGAACGCCGACCGATCCCTGCAGTCTCATGGCGCACAAGCGACTGTTAACCGGGATCCAGCCAACCCCTGAATGGGAGGACCAGGAGGCTACTTCGTCAAGCCTCTACCCATTGACCTTCCAGGGGTGATCTTCGGCTTGAGATAAGCCATCTCTTATAGCTCATTGGGTTGTGGAAGCACGCAAACTGTCACACCACGTCACGGTGCAGTCTCGCTGTGACAGATCGTTTGGCGGTACTATATTCAAAGAGTTCGGCCTTAAATGGTCTACACATATATAGTGTCGTGTGGATGACACTAATTCAGGAAGGCACTACGAACAAATACCATGCGGTCATCTGTCGACTTACTTATAGACGTCTCAATTGAAGTGACCGCATCAATTATAGTCCTGTTTGTTTGTATATGGATTTGTGCAGATCCCAAGGGTCTCGTTTCAGCTGGGTTTGATCCTTGAAAATTTGACTGATCGATGGATTTCTATGTTTAATCTAACACGCTTAGATTCGAACCACGGCATTGCCACCCAGGATACATCATTGTTTTAATCTACTTGTCTACTGAACGCCGAAAGCCGTTTTCAGACCAAGAAAGACAGAAATCGTGGGTTTGCGAAGCATTTGTCTATGTCCAAAGTTTGCCATAGAGTGAAGATTTGGTCAACACATTTTCGACCAGGCCGAAAACAGACTTGATTCTCACGTATGCATCTTTCGAAACTACTGTCTAGCCGGAGGAGGCGTCGGGGTGGCCTGTCGATGACATGAAAAAAACAAAAAATTTAACCATTGGATTGACCCGTTTACGTCCATTTAGTCTACTGGTTTTGGGGCCCACGAGTCCTCCCTACCTTGCCAGCCAACGGGTAGAAACAAGAGGTGACATTGCTTGATGTCGTAGTCAGTGGAGTTCTTGCATTCGAAATCTTTTCTCCTGGGAATAGTTCTTTAACGGTCACCTTTCCACTGTTTCTCGTTCTCTTTTTCTCGTTTGAGTACATGATGTTGTGCGGCAGCAACCAAAACCAGAGCACGTTGGTGCAAGGTTAGTAGTTTTAAAATCTGTAAAAATCTACCAGACATGGTGTTGGTTTCTTTGTCAACCCTTTCAGTTCTCATGTCCACAATCACAAACTAGTGAAGTTTACCAATCACTCCACTATTAGTCTGCTCAGTACAACACACCATGCACAGTATACGTTCTATTTTGGCTGTTGCGGGATTCATGTAGCACATGTTGCCGACACTTGTCCTGTGAGTAAAAACTGCAGTTCGCCATCCACCCTCTACGGCCAAGATGATTGCACACACATGAGTTATGTGTGTTTGTACATGTTACGCTCAGCCCTACGAATCGAAGTGCTCAATAAGATTCATGTGTAATACAAGCTCTAAATCTGGATGTTCATTTTAGCCACGTACAGCTACCTAGGTGGGGCGATCGGAAAAAATGTCAGGCTCAGTGGGACGACATTCGTCCCGAAATTTATAATGTGAAAAGAGCCATTACAAACTCGTATTGTATGAAATCAAATAAGCCGCACTCACCCCCGATTTTCTATTCCATTTGTATATTTTGGAGAAGTTAATCGTTTTATTGCTGCTGTTAGAACACACATTCGGTTCACTACGAAATAGGTTGCATTAGTTATTTTAATGGATGCGAATTGACTTGTATCATAGATATCGACTACTTGCACACATTTGTACACTCTGGTGAAAGAGAACAATCCTCCCCATGGCTTGCTTTTCTCCTGAACTGCCGAAAGACTTCCGCTCGCGTAGGTTACCGCTTGTCTTTTATTTGTTGATGCAGCGGTTTATATGACTTTCCGAAAGAGTGACGCTGCCATTTTTAGACTTTCGAAGTGGACTAGTGACTGGCCGTATGGGAGACTCGGACCCACGATGTGAACAGCAAAATGGCACAATGTTAGCCGCTCATGACATGCTGCTCATTGGCCTGTTCACCTGTGAACGTCTCGCTAACTTTCTGATATGGAATCATAAGTGCAGTCGCTTGCACGGATAAATGTGGAACGCGAATACGGTAGTCTTGAGCATGAATGTTGCACTCTTCGCCTTGGTTTGGGTCCATCCAATCGGCTTGCCCTTTAACCAGCAACGGAATACTCGATTGTGGGCTCCTTTTCAGATTTTCGTCAACTTTCTAATTTCATGATCGATCGCAACAGAACAACTGATACAACGGTAAAATGAAACACCACATTACTTGGTCACGTGACTCGCTCGGTCAACACTTGTCGTCACTGGGTTGTATTTTAGAAAATAGTATCTGAAAGGATCCTAAGCGAAAGTATTTTAAACGATAATCCCGGAGAAAATTACGGCAGCAGTACGATGTGAGACAACAACAACAACAACAATAACAACAACAACAACAACAA
>LUCM01004817.1:64243-131520 GCA_008360955.1 Fasciolopsis buskii | reverse complement strand
ACATACTTACATACATACATACATACATACATACATACATACATACATACATACATACATACATACATACATACATACATACATACATACATACATACCGATACATACATACATACATATCTACATACGAACACGCGTGCATACAGACGTATGTACACACGCCCATACATGCACAAAATAAATGGTTTACTCACTATCAATTATTTTCGTGAGTTATGTAGAATCCTCTAACTACTTGAAGTAATTATCTTATCAAGGTGTCCAAATAGGCTGCAAATATCTGATTTTGTTTCTTCATGAGGTACGGTATTAACCCATGATTCCGTTCTCTTATAGTCTAATCGGTTATTGGCAAAATTCTGTTGTTTTAAGTGAAATTCCTTCGAGCTCTTTTTTAACTTGTGGAGTTAATTAACTGTTGCCAATCGAAGCTAGTAACAAATAGTGGCATTAAATAACGAAGTGTTAAGGTTGAACAGGCCACTAATAGCTATCTCGTATAACCTAATGATCGAATTGTCTGTTTCACGTTCGTCCATCATGAGCCCCAGCTCCAAATGGGTCGTGAATGATGTACGTGCTAGTTGATAATGATTTCAGCAGTGACCAGGTAGAATAGTAGCTGGTGTATGATGAAGGAGTTCCACTCCATGTGAAATCATTTCAAGGTTATGGATGCAACCCCATTGATTTAGTTCCATTGCACACGTGCTGGTCACCTGGTTTACACATTCATGACTTATCTACGGCCAAACCTACTGAAATTGGAACTGCGGATAGAAGTCGGCTTTCTCAAAGCGGAGGAGCGCAATTCTCTCGAACAGATAACAAATTCTGGTCAGAAAGGAAATCCTTTGCACCAGAGACTGCGATCGTACGAATCAGCAAACTCAACCGCTTGACTCGCTTGCCCCACCAAGTCTCCATAAGCTTTTCTTTTATTTTTTGCTTCCTTTATTAATGAAAACAATAGTTTGTATCATTCTTCAGAAAAGGGCCCGCGGTCAACAGAAGGCTGCCAAGTGAGGAAGTTGGCCGGTGGTGGAGGATTCGAACACACGACTTTTACGTGTAAACGTCACGACCTTATCCACTTGGCCACCGCCGGCCACGTAACCCCATGAGGATCGATGCTAGCTAAATAATGGGTTTGGTCTGATGGTCCAATGATTCTTACCGTGCACTTATATGCAGAGCAGAGAACCGTTAAAGTTGGTTGGAAAGAGGACATACACATGATGGAGGTGAACGTCCGATGCACTCCTTCCGGTTGGATAGTTTTTGGTAATCAGTCCAGGAGAGATGGCTATGCTCTGACCAATCACACACGGAGTACAAAAATACGACTGTATACTCGGTGGCACCTGTGGCGAAGGAGTGTATTAGGCATTCAGAATGTTTGGTTGTACGCAAATGGCATGTGAACTGAGTAATCAATCAGTGCTTCCCAGTGGGTTGCGTGTCCATCAGATCGTCCATTTTCCTTTTGCATTAGGACATTTGTTCAAAGACCGGCGACTGGGTCTCTCTAGTCCATCTCCCCCGTCGGTGTGAGCATCCGCATAATATGAAGCCTGTTGACTACCGTCATGCTTTACATGTATCAATGGAAAACAATCAAGAATCAGATCTGTGCGATATATATATATATATATATATATATATATAGAAGCAGTAAGTAGCATCTGGATGTGTGAACAAAATTTGCCCGGGAGCACACGACCGGTTTCGCGGTTATTGTCGCTCGTCAGGTATGCGTACCCGGTGCTCTCTTGTCCAAACATCCACATACTTGTACACTCCGAATTGATATTTCTCATCAGAATAGAGAAACAATACAATGCGAAAGATAGAGGGAAAGTAGGTGTTTGTGTTGCGTTCATCTCATGTTAGCTGTTACAGAATCTTCACTTGCGTCGTCGGTTGCACAACGCAATCCGTATTTCCTCTATGGAATCTACGTTACCCGGGTTCTCAAACAGAAGTCAGGCGTTGCCTAATGGAATCCGAACACTGAACATTTGGCCAGAAGAATTGATGTGTAAGGTAGTAGAACACAATAGAGCGTTTGCAAACGATTGGGAGTTTATGATTGACAGTCCGGTATATACTCCTTTATGAAGGATGTAGATCAAGGGCGGAAAACGGTGTTTGTGTGTTGCAGTGGAGAATCGGTGCTCACAGGCTTTGGTCCGTGTGTCTGTTTGAGACCAATATCTCCTGAGGAGGCGAGGAGATTAAGGCCTTATTTTATTCGTTTTGACTACTCATCACGTCAGCGTGTCACCAACTGACTGTTGTGGTATTTTACAAGACGAATGATTACCAGTCGAGGATTCACTGTTTTGGACACGTGTTGCTTGTTCACATTCGTTTATTTGTTTACTATGATCCCACGCTGTTCACGGCTACGCACTGATATGGCGATTGTTTCTCTATCAACAACATATTGATGGACCAATAGCTGTGCTCTCGTTCTACGACTGAAAGTGGTTATTAACCGTGTGCTAGTTATGTTGACCTGTAAAATGCGCACACACATCACAAACGAGAATCCAACTACCGGTAGATCTTGGATTTCACTAGAAGGAGGTCTGAACAAGAAGGACTCTGCAGCTTCGCTGCCGTACATCGACCATGTGAGATCGGACCACATTTGTACATAAGAAGTCCTGCGAACTGGTCTTGGTTCTATATGCTTGACCTTGAGACATACTTCACGAGGTGGCATTCCTCGATCCCTCTTCTGTGCACGCGTATGCATATACCTGGGGAAAATGAAGGTGAAACAGTCAGTGGTATTTGCATTTCAAAGATTTGCCATTATGGGATACCTTTTTTTGCAAAATATCATTTAACCTATTACGGGATAGGCGTGCATAGATGCACACGGATATTCATGCACATGCATTTGTACAGTTTCCTTTTTATTTCCATTTCGTCTTTGATAAATGTTCAGATGACCACCAACAATTGGTTCAAATTGTGTTCATAAGTGCATGTGTGTGCCCAGGCTTGCAATTACACACGCACCGACGTGTATTCGTGGTTGTGTGTGCGTGTGTGTACGTAAGCAGTAAATCTTATTCTGCATTCACACGCACATGCACAGTAGTGTATAATCGTTGTCGCGACTAAACTGTGTTGTTACTTTCGCGTACGGTAACTTAAACTAACGGGACAATAATTCATAAACGGCCGTGTTCTTTGGACCGCGAAATACCCGCCATGCTGTGCGAGTGAGCCAGCGCACATTGGGGAGAGAGTCAACAAGTCAGCTTCCGCTCTGTTATCGTGTGCAGAAGGTGGCTCTGCGACGGCGCAAACTTGCGTCTTATGTGCCTTCGTGTGTGTTTGTGTGTATGGGTGCATGTGTGCGTGCGCCATCTCAGTCATCCCTATTTGTCTGTCATATTCGCCATGGTTTTTCTGTAATTGTTTGAACTTGTTCCGCCGCGTTTTGAAAATATGCACATACATGAACGCACATAAGATGCACACGAGGCCCATTTGTTCTGTCGGGTTGTGCTGGCGGCCTGTTTGATCCAACCGACAAAGGACTCATATTTCTTAAGCCACTCTGTTTGCTCGCATGTTAATCGGCTTTTACGCGCACGGATGACGCAGTTGTTTGTAGTGCGCCGCGTAGTGTGCGTGTACGTCCACCTTATGAAACCATGAGCACTCGTACACTAACACACGTACACACACACAAGCTAGCAAATCAAAGGGCAATGACTCCGGCACGATCGAGCATTTGTCATGGGTACGATGAGCCCCGTAGGAAACCCTTGGCCAGGCCAGCCAAACAGAACAGCGATTAAAACAAGAGAAGCTAACTCGAATCCCAGTGAGTTAATTACTCTAAAATGGTTAATCTTGAGCATCGGTGATCGGGATTGTTCTTGACTCCGTACAAATTTGTGTGGGATGAAGTTAAGCAGATGTGTGCGGATTTATCGTTTGAACACCCTTTTTCGTCGTTGGCCTCAAATCTCATGTACATTTTAGTTTGTGTAGGTGCAATGACTCGAGACAGATTTTATCCTATTATCACTACTACCATGAAAATTGGTCGTGTCACATTTTGTCAGTCACCCCAAACTAACTCGTGCGTATACAATTGTTTTGTCAAAAAGCCCTGGTGACTCATTATCTTTCCGTTTGACGCGATCCATTATTGATCACCATGGGATTTACATGTTTGAGACAACACGGAGAGGGGTATAAGTGAAGGAGTGGGAAACTATATCTACTCTCTGATAACCTTTAAATTGAATCTCAGCAAACTGAATGGGAAATTACATACAAAATATCAATTGTCTTCCATGGTTTGATTGAAAAATTATGTCTGGACAACAGAGATCAGGATTCCAGTTGATTCGCTCAATATTTTCTCAAATTTGTTCATAATAGACGCTCATCTGGAACCGAAAGAGAAGAGGAGCGCCGCGGGGGGTGGGTGAAGAGTTGTAAAAAAAACCTATCCTGTTTATTGTTGTACCGTGTGAAAATCCGCTTATTCTATACTGTCTGTCGTCCATGTCAGATAGTTCAGCTCTTAGTCACGCCTGCAGTTGTGTACGGTCGACTGATTTTTCCTCATGCGCACAAGGACCCATTGTCCAATCAGAAATAATGAAGCAGCAATGATCCTGAGACTTTGAGTGTCGTTCACCATTCAGATGCACTCCTAGATCAACCATTGCTCCTTGTTGGTAATCATTGCCATTGCATGTCCAGCACACCGGAACTGGGAGCCGAGCTGGGAACGTACAATTGTGGGGTGATTGGGCAGGATTTCAGCAGTTTATTCAACGTCACTGTAAAATATGGCATATATCTGTTACTGATTTGCGCAGAGGCAGGCAACCCGTGTACAGTAATCGTCTTTCACGTTGGACGGCTTCTCACTAGACAGCCTAAGCACAACGAGCGGTTTGAACGTGGTCTACAGAGTTGGACCACTCGATCAAGGCCGATTGATTACTGTATGCAATTGGTCTGTGGTGGCCCAAATAGGTAATGCATGTGTCTTGTCATGAATTGGATTGGACTAATCAGTTCCGACCAGGTTAACCGAATTGTCGAGGAATTTGACTCACAGTCATTCGTCTTGAGTTCGGCCTCCAGTTCGGGAGTATTAGACATGGGCTGACGAATTCCAACAAGAACGGGAGAGCTGACCACTGCTCCCTTGGTTCCCTTGTGATGAGCTGAGGGTTGACACCATATAATGAGTAATTTTGTGCCTTCAATATGTAGTTCAAATCCAGTTAGTCACTTGATTGATGCATCTCATTATTTAATGCTCAGGGGTAACAGAACTTTTGATCAATCTGCGGAATTGGTGATGCTCTCATGATAACCACATTACATGGAAAGGATCAGTTCCCAGTAAAGCGATGTGAAACATTGGTCTGTTTTGTTGGTTGGAAGACTGTATCACTTGGTTCCTACGTGATGCAATTCTATGTTCGTAACTCAGCATACCTTGGCGCACAATCTTATCATGCGACCATCATAGCGGAGGTCCGGTAACACGTGTTGCGTCTGTGCGTATATGCGTGGATGCCCGCCCTGTGGAGAATTCGAGGACTTAAATTTGTTTTCCTGCATACCTGAATATCGTCCAGCGTAAACTGTGCTGCGGTACTGATGTCTCTAGGAAACTTCGATTGTTCGATTCTAAGTGATCTACATACATCTCCTACATTCATTCGTTCAGCCACTCATTTATTTATTTACTCACTCAATGAGTCAGTCAGCCAGGCAATTACTCAGTCGTTCATTGAATCTGTCACTTTGCTTACTTGCCGGTCTGAGCCTTTACAAATGTCACTTTGAGTGGCGCTTCAAGTACAATTTTCCCCATTTTTCTCCTATGTCCACAGAATACGCCGCCTCATATCCAGGCGACATGGACCCCTCCTCCCGCGGGGATATTGTGATCCGACAAAATCAGATGCTTCCAATTTACTGTTCCATTATGGGAATGATTATTATCTCCTTACTATTGTACGTGATCTACAAATTGTGGAAACAGCGTGAGGCAATGGCCAGCGCCAAACTGTCCGAGGTATTCGCCAACGGGACAGGCAACGGGCTAGATAAAGCTTTGATTCGTACTTCGAACACTCCGAACACCACAACTACCACAATCACCACCACTGCTTCTGCGGCTCCCAGTCTCGGACTGAATTCCACCGTAGTGACGATAACCGAAGCCCAGACAACCGGTTCGCCTGAGGGCACCTACGATCCGACGCACCATCGCACTCAGTCTATCTCATCAGAGACACGTTCTCACGGTAAAAGATCCGATCATAAAGTCCCCGATTCGCACACAGATGGGGGGATGTCTGAAAAACATCCCCTAATAACCGGTGCACACAATTCCCTCACTGATCAGGGTGAGTTGAATTCAATCAATGAATCCGTGAATCCGTGTTTCAAATATGTACCCATGCTGTTGGTATATCGATCGCTTAGAGATTCTGCCAGATTATCTTTGAATCGCTGGATTCGTCGATACCCCAAGTCTACGGTAGGATATTTAAGCACCATCAGAAGAAATTAGATAGTAGCCCGTTTAAGAGAACAATCCAAGTATTTGTATGTTAGACGTGACATGCACTTGTGGGGATCTGGTAGGGAAGTGTTGGCTGCAGTAAACTGCTTAGTGTTAGAGAAAGCGGGAAATTTCAAGTTACGAAACTAATGAGTAATAATTTGCGTTTGTATTTGTGTGAACTTTTGCTTGCGAAGGTGTGTGCTTTTCAGTCAGATATAAGGACCCACTCGTCACCCCATCAAAACACAAAAAGTGAAAAGGACCGGAGTGAAAACGATATAAAGTTACGAGAGATTGTACAGAAAATCAATCACGATCTGCTGCCGATCGGTATGAACTAAGGCTAGGTAAGGAACAGTTGAGCTCCTAGAGATATCTATGAGCGAGCATATGGAGCGGAAGGTAGAACGTGACCTGGCGCGATAATGGCATTTCGAAAGGTGATTGTTTAGCATATGGGACAGATCCGGGAGAATTTTGTGTTGAAATTTTTCACGCAGTTCGATCCTCAGTTCTTTCATTGGTTTGAGGGATAGTTGATAGACTTTGATAAAGGATTCTTGAGTCTTTCCTGAATGAACCAGCAAAATAAGACAGTCAAACGATACAACAGAACGGGAAAACACAAATAAGTAGATAGAATCTTGTTTAATTTGAGGGTGCCTCGGTCTTTTTACGTGAAAAATAGTTTTCTAAGTTTCTTTACACAACTGGAAATGAGACGGCAATCTCAAGTTTTTATCTATAGTAATTATTATTTAACTGGCGAAATCTACCCCAGTGAGTTGCTCTGTGCTAACGAACGAAAAGTCAGACGAGTAGGCAGGATGAGAAAAAGTAAACAGACATTTGACGCATTCTGACAAGCTGGAACTTGAACCGGAACAAACAGAGAAAATCGTGAATGTGAGGCAAGTTTTTTGAAAAGTTGCTGGAAGCCCTCGGTTCCAGGATGGAGATTGACGGGGAGCGACTGCATCAACAGCATGATCCGGAAAAGTTTTGGGTAGATAATCAAGAAAAAGACGGAAAATTCCCGGATCTGTATTAAACATTTGATTAGTTGAATAATATTCTTGTCTTAGGTAACTACTCTTGAAGTGCTTACAAGAGATGTCCGTGCGCAAATGGGATGTGGTCATATTTGATCGTATTGGATGTTTGAGGATGATAAGTTTCCCAGCTGCTGTTAAGTATTCACAAGTTAATGAAAAATATGCCAGCCCGGTAACAATGCTTGTATTGGGTGGGTACAAATTTGGGAAGAGCCATTTTTGACCACTTGGAACGTTTCTAGCCGTCGATGACAACGTCATTCAGTCAAGTGCCCGTTTGGAGAGGTTCAAACCGGATGGAAAGCTGCAGTTGAGTTTGCTATATGAAAGTTTGTAAAGACGAATTGTGGCTGGCCCAGCTATTGTCAGATATTTGTAGTCCATTCTGAGGGGCACGGTGAAGAGGTTGAGCATATTGGGTTACAGTGACTGAGTGACCAGTGTTAGTCCATATTATGCCCGTAGATGTTGCGCACATTGCCGGTTAGGAAACTACTTTCCACCTAACAGCATAATATAACATAATGCAATTAGAAATAGTAAAAATACAAATTAGCCGTAGCAATGAGTCCGCGATTCGGACTAATGCTCACTTTAACCGGACACTGAGTGTGATATCAGGAAGGTTCGCTCATTTCACAACAGAAAGAGTATTTGGCACAATAGCAAACAATAAGTTAACATTATAGTGTAGGCTAGTACTAGTGAGCGGGAAAATGGTACATAAATTAGCACCGATGTTTTACCTTCATATGTCAGATAGATTAGCTAACTGATCAGATCGGTTTGTATGTCCCAATAATTGATCAAAGAAATCAATACAAGAGAACGCGATCTCAAATCCTACCCCGAGTCCCTGGTGGTGGACTTACGCGTTATCACCATTGATCAACTTCGATTAGAAAGGTCTTCATCTGAGTCCAAATTCCAGATTCATGGTCCCCAGTTTTTCACTCACAGGACTTTTGGTGAAATGGAACCTGTTCATCTTCGTAGAAGCCGGTGACACGTTATCGGCCGGTGGGTTACCACAACTCACTTGATGAGATCCTACGTGGTTGTACGGCTTATGGTTACTGCCCCCACAACTGTAGTGGGCCCTAGAGTCTAAGGGACATATCTCTTCCGCTATACTCAGTCCTCAAGCATTGAAATAAAATTGGAAAAATGAGTTGTTGAATTCACCTTGGGGCTAAATATCATACGTTGCTAACGCGAGATGAACCAGTCCGGAGCACGAAGTTCATCCACCAGTCTGCTGCCGTCGCATCGCGAGGGTCGTAAGCAGTCACTTTTGACAATCAGTTGTTGGTCGTTGGGATTAGATTCCATCCCAGGGTGGACCACTCTTCCATTCGACAGTCTTTGATGCATCGTGATTCGTTCCCAAGTGATTTCGTTCTTCGCCTATTTACCAACCAAAATCAACGGAAAATCCAGCATCACAAAAAGTTAAGGCATACTTTTAGTGCTGGTCAACTTTCTCATCGCCTCTGACCCCCGCCCTCGGAAACCGAAAGGGGAACTTTAACGTGAGATGTGAACATAACATAACCCCACAACCACCTAGCAACTAAGAGTTGGGCTAAGCGAGGTGTTTTAGGCTACTATGAAATACCAATTCATTGTATCATCCTTTGCAAAAAACGACAGTGACTTGCCACTGTACACCATTGTATCCCGACTTCGGTTAGGAGGACAACGGGAACCAAATTTGAAAGTACGTACATTCGTTACCAGTTTTCGGCAATCAGGTGTACCAGTATACATGTACTAAGTGAACACAATTTGTCAATCGATATCAATCTCACGTACACATCTCCAGCGAATAACTGGTAGGGTAGGGTAGAGTAGAACAACGCAATATAAGCGAACGGTGAATCAATGGCCCGTCAGTGAATATCCCGTACGGATGCGAAAGATCCAGAATGCACACAATCTCGTTTCCTTCAACGGACGTCTTTTCCGTAGGCAGCAGCTACACCTGCAGGTCATAAAAATAGTGTCGGCCCAAGGATCGATTGAGGACTACTGGAATCCCTAAAAATTTCGATCATAACGGCCGGAGACGACTGAACAAGAGTCATAAAAACACCGTGATAGTGTCAATCAATAATCAGTCAAATTAAATAAGTATTCCGGAGGTTTCAATAGTCACTGCTGGGTATCCTCGTTGTGATGATCACTTCCAGATGTCCCGTGTGTCAACAACACTCTGGAATGGAAAACGAAGCAAAACTTATCGATGAGGGTCAACCAAGCCCTCCGATAACGTTTGAATTTCGTTACAACGCTGTTTGATCATTCTCAGTAGTATGAGGTTTATTTTCATCCAAGTACGAATGAAATCTCAACATAAATCAGCTATATTCCCGGCATATAGGAGACAACAGATTTCCGTCAGAATCACAACCAGTTTCACGGCTACTGCCGTTCATGAAATCTGCGTACCGGGCACTTTCCTTTTCAATAACTCCTTACATTTGCACACTACGATATTAGTTGTGATGCCGGAATCTTATTTGAATCAGTAACGGTGTAGCAATAAGTTAGCTTGTAAACTGTTTGCCAGACTACTTACTTGTAAACCAAAGATTTCCGATTACATGTCTTCCTTCGGAAGATTGTCCTTGACTAGTCGGAGAAAAAGTATCGACGCATTACTGGAATCCCATTTGAATCGGTAGGAGTGTGAAGGGATCATAAGTCCATTTAAGAATCACATGGTGATTCGTCGGAGGATTTTTGTCGGTCAGGCAAGGCTACCCTTCAGAAAGGGAACGCAGGGCCCGAAGGTATTGATTTTTCTTCTCAGCACTATGTTTCGCGCACGGATGGATGAACGAAATTTGCCCGGAAGCACACGACCGGTTTGATGGTTATTGCCGCTATTGAAGTATACTTACCCGGTATTAATCAGTCCAACAATCAATGTCCTAGTCCGTTCCTTTAAAATTTTTCAATAGAATCTGATCTGAAACGTTAGGAGCGTGAATGGGTGAAAACAAAAGAGAAAAACAACACTGCCGGGCCTTGTGTTCCCTTTCTGAAGGGTAGCCTTGCCTGACCGATGAAAATCCTCCGACGAATCACCATGTGATTCTTAAATGGACTTATGATCCCTTCACACTCCTAACGATTCAAATGGGATTCTAGTGATGAACTAAGCAAGGAGTGTATTAGTATAGGGATGATTGGACAGAAGAATGCCGGGTATGCATATCTGAAGGGCGCCAATAATCGCGAAACCGTTCGTGTGCGTCCAGGGAAATTTTGTTCATCCATCCGTATACGAAACGTACTACTGTACGTACGCATCACCTTAAAGCTTTATGAAGAGATTCACTATCTAGACGCGCACAGTTACAGTGATTAAAATGCGATTTCGACATCAAAACTAATTATATTCACATCTTTTGACTAAAACACTTGCACTTGCTGGCATGTTGATCATTATTTAAATTGAATCCCATATTACGAAGCAAATACGATATACTACGTCATGGTTAACCAATATGTTCTGAGGAAGCGTTGTCATCATTTATTCCTGCCATAAATTTCTACAGATTATATGGAACAACCGCTGAACTCGGTGCCTCGTGACACACTGGGCTTTGTTTGCTACAACTTGGCTCAGAAAGGATGGCGCGAATTGGCTTTCACGACAGGTCAGTTATTGATTTTTCACGTTATCAATAAATTTGATACGGTGGCAAACAGCAAACTGTTTGAATGTCTATCCCAAAATTCTACCATGTGCCATCGGGAAAGGATTTGAATGTCATCAGTGTGAATGAATTAGCGCAGCTGGAAACGATTCACGAAGGTCATACAGAAGGAGAAGTTAGATAACTCAGCCCAGTCTATAACAAGAGATAGCGTCGCCTTGTAGACTTGAAGCTTAGGGGTTGAACAGGGGACAAAGTGACCGGCTATCTTATTTAAAACCCAGTCCGAGAAATCGAAAATAAGCCTTTGCCCTGATTATGGCTTCATTTTCATTGCCATATTTCTCCAAAAGAAAGTTAGCAAAAGTAGAGGAACGTGGACACGGTGAGTTTTATTACCACAATTCTTGAAGAACTGGGTGTGATTATCCCTCCAATAAATGTCTACAGAGAAATCTGACCGCTTGGCGAACATATATCCATTGTACCGTTTCATTAGTTAGGGGGGCTCCACATTCCGCAAATCTGTAACCTTCCAAGCCAGGTCATATGTGGGTCAATGGACTGTTGCTTGATGATAAGCGTTTCCCCGTCCTATCTCGTCCCTGTCGCATTTTTGCTCACCCCTTTCATGCAGGCTCTGATCCATATTCAAACACTAAAGTTTCTCATTTCTATGCGATCTTCCTGAACTCAATCTTGAAATGGTATAGGAAATTGAATGAAGTCCAATGATTGTCACTTTGTCTCCGCATCGCATTAGTAACTCGTGCAGTTACCACTCACAAGTCCCTTAGATCTATCAATAACTGAGCTGGTAGTCGAGAGGCCAAAAATGAAAAAAGTGGAAAATTTAAGACCTCGTGTTCTCTATTTGAAGATAGTCTCTGAATAAAGGGTCTCATCATCTGTGTACACTCCCAATGATTTATTGAAAATCCTGATATCAAAAAACCAATGTTGTCATGTACAAGTAAAGATGTAATTGAAGAGGAAAGTACCTGATATGCCTACCTGATGAGGGACAATAACCGTGAAACGGGTTGTGTACTTTTGGAGAAATTTGTTTTCGCATTTGTATAGGATACTACTTCCGAGAAAAACAAAAGTTACGTCCTTTACATGTATGAAATTACTTGGTGCTGATTTTTCATCCAAAACCTGTATCTCACCGTTGTATCTCACCAAATCGGTCGGGCTGCTTGGAGCTTAATTCAAGGAAATCGATTTACTCTGTTCATTTCAAACTATCGATCTCACAATATCAGAACACACACTGACCATTAGATCAGTTTTAAGTAACTTAGTTCGTTTCAGTTTTCTGCGACCCTTAGCCTTCTGACAAAGCGCTCTGGTTTTGACTGCAACTTCACAACACCATCTAGTCAAAAAGAACGAGAAATGGGACAAGATCCACCACAAAACGGGTTGAATAAACATATGATAGAGAAGAGAGTTTGATTGCAAGAATGTCACGGACTGCGATATTAAGCCATATCATCTATTGTCGCCAACCCTCTCTTGGGGGAGATCTCGTGGACCCCAGCCCGGTAGTCTAACTGGAACGACCTTAGGATGCCAGTCCACTGGTTAAAGTTTTCATGCACAGTTACCATTTCGTCGACTGGCCACCTCGATCCATCTAAGGTAGAATATGTTTGCTCTAGGCAGCCATGTCTGGTACGGTTTGCAATAGGGCTTTATTGGGGTCGATCTTTGGCCGTACGTGTCACTATGGGATTGGTGACTACTTCACGGAACAGTTGATTACGTCCTTGCTTGTCTTCTGCCTTGCAGATGCACTGGGAGTCAATGCAACTCTGTGTGCATGATGTTTAGAATTTTCGTGAAGTTAATTCAATTTTCTCCATCGTGTGTAGTATACTTGTTGTTGTTGTCGTCGTCGTCGTTGTTGTTGTTGTTGTTGTTGTTGTTGTTGTTGTTGTTGTCGCCAAGTCACTCGAATACATTCTTGCAGTCCTCGTTTAGTTAGGATTGGTGTAGTGCGCGAGAAGCTGTGACTGGCTATTATAGGATTTGTATAAGGGATTACGTGATGTTGCGTCAAGTTCCTTTAACCTTGTAGTTGGTATTGGACAAAAGCTGCCGATTTTCATTGGGAAGAACAATTACTTTCCTGCTTCAGCGTTGAAATGATTATGTATATCAAACATTCAGAAAATGGTCGCCAATTTAGCTTCGGTATGCATTGTAGTGCATTCTATAGGCCACTTTTAATTACATTTCATTTCATAACGTAATCCTTGTTGTTATTGGAACCAAATTGCTCTTGGCTTTCGAATGGTAACTGAATAGCCTATTCAGGGGAGTTCTTCCCCCACTTATGAGGAGGCGGTCCGAAAGGTCCATTCCATGCATATTTTCTTTGCATTCTAGTCTCGCTGGTCGTCGTAACGAAAGATGATTTCAGAATAAACACGACAAAACTCCACGAATGTGCTTCTTGGCGTCCGGCCGACCGCTTTCCGCACTTCTAGGCAGCAGCAAAAGGTGTTGTATATTAATAAAGGGTTGTATGACTCTCTTATTTGCAAGGAGTGGAGAAACCACTTTGTCCGTTTCTGTTGATATTCTCCGAGCCCGGAGTGGTTAGCTAAATACGTCGACTACTTGGGCACACGTTATTCGAGAATTTCCGGAAGAACTACTTTAATTTGGCATTAACATCAACTTTCTCCAACTTCCAAATAGTAGACAAACGTAAGCAACCGGAATGAACGACCCTAGACTTTAATCGTGCAAAACAATACTTTTTGCTAAAGCTGAGATGAGCTGGGCCCTGGTCAACTTACAATGAGGACTTGGTAACGATACAAGATAATGAGGCTGCGTAATTTTGATTCAGTCGATTCGAAATTTTAAAACTACACACTAACCAATTTCCATGGGGTGAGTACTTCTCAGACATTGGCATGACAGTTCCGGAAACGAATGGATTCGTCACGATGACGTTTTTTACCGTCCCTCTCACAAGCATGTATTTGTCCTGAACAGTATGATAATCGTGTGGTTGAATCCCTGGCCCGACAAAATACCGTCTGTGTATGTATACAAATAGAATTGTACCTAGTAATTACTAAACATTCAGACTGTCCGTGTCTGGTTAAGAAAATCCGGATTCTGCTGTGTTCAGTTATTGTACGGCTTCGCGTTGCGTGAAGGCAATGGTTCGTACGGACTCATCTGGTTTAGACTCAGGTTGTATGATGGCACAGAGGAATCAGTAATTGTCCCCGGCCACGTCAATTTGGTTGTATCAGCCAATGAGTTTTACCTCGATTCAAGTGCTAGGCCGCATTCGCACGCGCCCTATACAGCTGGGTAATCAAAATTCTTGATGTCGTTACCATTCGTTTTGCCTACTCATCAGTAGTTGCTACCGAAATGCTTACTTGTTTTACGTGTTTCTTACAGGTGCCAGTTCAGATCAACTGAGTCAGATCGACCAACTGTCATCCAACCAACGAGCTCACTGGTCCATCCCGGGAGATTTGCTCCAAGCCACTCAATATGCCCAATCACTAGAACTGACAGATGGAAACATTCCGCTAGAAAATGATATAAAAGGCGCAGTACTGACAGTTGGCAAGCTGATGGGACGACCGGACATGACCTTGAGCAAGTTTTGTGCGGCTCTAGAGCAATGCAATCGTTCGGATTTAGTTCAAACATTCACGACAAGCAGCTGTTTGACATCGACTGGTGCATAGACGTACGGGACTACTTACGCCGTGTTATCTAACACTACACCGTATTAATATGTGCAAAATTTCGATCCACATCGAGGGTCGATTTCGATGTGCCTTGAGCATGTCTAGCCCATATTACGAAATTAGCGCACTGTACCATTTCCCAACCGACCGTGTTTCTCCATACTCCCTATGCCACCTAGAATTGGAGTGGAAATGAACTGATTGTTGCACTGTATTATCTTCATCCCAACTAGGTTGAAAGGAAGAATAGTGGACACGCGTATCGCATTTCAATCAATATCAATCACCACTGGATTTCCACATTTCCTACTGTCTGATGGTATTTCTCTTTTGAACCATTTTTTGTCCTTTTTATCATCACCATCAACAACAACATCATTATCATTAGCAGTATCAATATCAATATAATCGAAATCAACATTCATCAGGTTGCGCATACTGTCTATCATTTTTGCTTCTTACCCGTCGTTTCTTTCTTTTTCCTTCTTTTATCGGTTTTATTCTGGATCTGACCAAGCAAACCAAGAAATTTTCCGTTATTGAATTATGTTTTTCGTACCAATATCAGGCTCATGCGTAAATACTTTTGCTATAGCCAAAAGCGCCTTCTGTTCACCCGTGAACACAATACCCTGGCCTCATTCTGTCGTTTCCAAATGATATCCCGTCAATGAGCCCCGCTCTAACTCTTTTGACTTTCTCTACAGTAAAGAATCAATAATGTTTGAACCGACGTGTCTTGAAAAAAGTCGTGAGTACTCGAAGTTTTTTCTTTAAATTACTGGGTTGCTCAAATCAATCCATTTAAAGGTCTTGTTTCGTCTCCAGTTTATTCACTTGAATTGTGACTTAAGAAGTGCCGGTGATTCACTTACCTAATTCATTCACATTCATGACCTCCCTGAACGACACATATACACACGTATATATATATATATATATATATATATATATATATATATATATAACGACACTAAAACACAAGAGCAACTCTGTTTCAGAACAGTTCTTTGCTTTAGTTTCATTTACCGAATGATCCCATTTCCACCCGCCTATCCGCCCGCCCGCTGGCGTGTGAACACAGTTACCGTTTCAGTCACCTTTGAACACTTGTGATCATCTATGTTTCCCTCACCTGTGTGGTTTCAGTGGCCTTGACTTCTTAGGTATGGATTGTCGCAAACTGGACTCGAGTGATTAAGTATTTGCTGTCGGTCACTCACTCACCTACTATTATCTGCTTAATCGTGCGATTCACTTTGACGTGACAAGCTCTGTGGTCTGACTACTGTTGGGTCTCTCCAGACTTGCGGCGCCATCTAACATTTTCACATGTTTGCTTCAATCAATCGTATTACCCTCTTCTTTCTGTACAGCCCCGTATATGTATTACCTGACCGCACCCTCCACCCCAGTCCTGTCATCCACCCTCACAAACACGTTTCTTTGGTCTACTACTCCCGGTTCGAGTCTCATGATGTGGGAAAATCTGTCGACGTCGTTTATTCGCGATGTCCGTGCACGCATCATGCTAGCGTACTAATTTTCTACTTTGATCAACATAAATACGGACAGACGGGCGGACAGTCAACGAGAGAAAAAGAGAACGAGCGAGGAGAGAGAGAATGCAAGCAGTTTTGTACATAGTATTTGAGGTATGAATAATAATAATATCTCCTTTTATCGTATGACCTCTAATTTTACTCCCAATATTCGTAAGAGGGGAATCTTTCGTGTTCTTTTCAATCTCGGTTGTCATTCTATACCTTCATTTTCCTCCAACCAGTACTGCGTTTATTTCAGCCTATTTTGTTCGATAACTTTGCTGTGAAGGTGTTTTGGTCTGCTCGAGACATTTATCCCGAATGATAACGGAATAAGGGATTAAGTAAGAGGAGATGGCTTCAAGGAGGGAATGGCTTATTACCATAACTGAAGGAGAATGAGGATAACTGAATGGAGTTTTTTATACTCACCGTATGACAGCCAAAGAGTTCATTCACCAAGGATCAGACTGTTAAAATGGCCGTTACGGTGTTAGTTCCTTAAAGAAATAGGAATTTACTGCGACATTGACTGTTTTTTAAAGGCCACGGAAAACTACAAAAAATTAATACATATCACGAGGCAGCTGCGTACTCACGTAACAATTTTGGGGTTTGAACCCGGGCGGAGCATTCAGAAATATGGATTTTGAACTTGCTAATCAGCACAAGTAGGTGAGAGACATTATTTTGAATATTGTTTTTGCATCAGTCTGACTACTTTTGAAATAATTTGCAAGAAATATGGGATATGAACTGTGTTATGTTTTCTTCTTTACTATGAGTGACTGTGTCAAAATTCGGTCTACTTCTTCAGTGTATCACAAATAAATCTCAACCAACGGAAAGCAAACGGTGGTTTGAACAACCTACCGCATCAGTCAGGTCGCTCACCATGTGTATAGCGTGCCGAATAAGGTGTTCCTGACCAGTCGGAAAGCAACTTGGTATAACACAGCATGGGCGTCTGTCTGCAAATTAGTCTGCCTTGAAATTACCACTTTCGTTACTTGCGTTAGAAAAGTACATCAGTCTCCTAAGTACCAGCGTGCTATCATAGTAAAGGTTTCTGTAGGATTCCAAAAAAGAGATTGAAGAATTCTCTCGAGTTGACAGGAAGGGTGAAAGACTTGACCCAAATAACATGTATGGATACGGCAATATGCGGAAAAGTAAACCAGACCGGGAAATCCCAAGGGGTATGTCCGAATCGAAAGCAAAAACGCTCGGAGATGCGGAAGGAGCGGAACTGTACGATTCTCGTGTACGATAAAACAAATATAACCAGACAAATATTTAAAACAATCGAGGATCAAATCAGATCGCGGAGAAAACGATATTTGAAAACAGTAAAAAAAGTGTTCGATGCCGCTTCAGTTTTACCTACACTTTGCACGGTGATTAAAATGGTTCATGGTAGAGGTGTCCAACTAAGAGTAGGACAGTAATAGTGCCAACCGTCTTCACAGTTCCGTTCCACTTCAACCACCTGTCGATGGAATGAGTTCATTTGGACGTGAATCAGTGAACAATATTCATGTGCTTCTTCTCCTCAGTAGTATGTTTCGCATATGGATGGGTGTACAAAATTTTGCCCGGAAACACGCGGCCGGTTTCGCGGTTAGTGGTTATTGGTTATGGTGACTTATCGGGAGATTTTCGTCGGTCAGGCCAAACTAACCTTCTGGTTAGCCTGTGACTCTTAAATGGGTTTATCATCCATTCAAATGAGATTCTAGTGAGAATATTCATGTGCACAAGATGATCTTTGATTATCACGACATCCGGTCCTTCCTACATCAATTTTTCGCTTCACCTTCAGTTTCGGCCTACGATATTTCTTGTTGTGTATGGGTCGGTGCAGTGGACCACATTCGAAAGTGGGCACGATCTTATCTGGCTTGTGTCGCATTGTGTTTGTGTGTAAATCCCGCCATATAAATATGCGCTTTGTTCGTACAAACAACTGCCAGTTCCGCAGAGCTTAAGATTCTTGCTGGCACGGCCTTGAGTTCTGATTTTTTGGGCGGTGAGATTAGGTACGAGTGAACGCTGAACGCTTCCTAATCCTGCTTTCGTTGGCTATTCAAGTATCGCCAACCAACTGGATATTTCATCTCACTTCAATACGAAAGTGATCACAATTGCCCAAATCTAGTAAAATCGTCTCAGATATCTGATTTTTTCCAGCGAATTCGGGCCCACCGTTTTTTCCCCTCTGACAATATGCCACCAACTTATAGACCGACACTAGTCGTCCTTCTATCATGTTTTGGGACAAGGCATTTCTCAAATTATCTCGGAATTGTGTCAAAAAATCAGAATTAATTAGAAACGTGTTCCTCTTTCACAGAATTCTGCAAGTTCAAGTCTGCTTGTAAATCGTCAGGTAATCAGTCCACCATATCGTGTGTCGTACGCAAATGAAAAAAATTATCGGCGACTTTTCTCCCCTTGTAATCTATGCACCGCGCTGAACTACTCATACAATTTCCAGTAGGCGAATTAAACGGGAACATACCCAATCTACGGGAAACCGGCTTAGCTGCCAAGATCTCATTTCTTATGTAATGGCATAATCTACCCCAGTAAAACTGGCTTTGTAACCAATATTAACGACAAGTAAACACGGCAATTTAGTAGATTTCGTTAGGGTGATGAAGCCAGTGATGCAGATTGCTTGTCGATAGCCGCAATCCATGCAATAGCGTGTTATCATTCCTTCTGAATATGTTTGATGAATACGAACTTGGATGGATGGTAATAGTGGAACAGTACTTGCATGCAAATTAGCTCGTGTGGGATAGATCTACCTGAATCAAACAACATTCAACCTTAGGGTTGGCAGTTTCCAATGCGTTTGACATAATTGTGAACAATTTTGGCATAAGTCTGAATCAGTTAAGAAGATGGTATGATTTGGTGATAAATGCTTTGGTGAGTGGAATCTCATCCGGCGAATTTTCCGCGCCACACAATACGGGTTATCAGTGATTTCCGGAAATCCTGTAAACAGTTTGTCACAACTTTCCTCCACGACACCAAGCTACTCATTTGTTTACCTGTGTTGATCAGTCAATTTAGATAAAGCAGCACGGTGATCGTCACAAAGAAGAAAACAATTCAAAATAAATTTGATAAAAACGCTATCCAGAAGTGTGGTGGCTACTTTAGTCATTCAACAACGCAAAGTTTAGCGACAAAAAATTAAAGTTTACGATTTATTGGGGAATTCGTTACAAGATACTCATCAACTACATCTACCAAAGGCGCAATCAACAGTGATTAGACTACTAAACGCCTCAATTTGTCTGTTTGTTCATATAAATTACTCGCCTCGTCTTTCCTACTCTCCTAGCAGCCGTCTCGTGAAATCGGCCAATTTTTGCACACACACCCACACACACCTGAGCTGTCTTTTACTGAGAGGAAATTGATCCACATGTACAATTCCCAGTGAACTTTTCCCGCGAACGAATAATTCAAAGTTCCATACTCCTTTTTATAAGTCATATCCAACCCTCGTGGACGCCATCATAGTAGTCTAACTGGAACTCAGGGGGGAAATTCACTGGTCAAAGGTTCCATACTTTTTACCCATGTCATCGACAGGCCACATCGAACCATCCTCCAACGACTACCTGACTTGAAGAGCAGCTTACAACGAAGCAGTCGTTCTGTCGGCATGTGCAGTGCATGTCCCAACCCTCTTAACCTATTCCGACTGGACGTTGAGATCCATTACCTTACGTCCTATTTCTGAGTTAGTCACAAAATTCTCCCACCATATTCTACCAATATTACGAAGACAGCGGTATTCAAATGCCAAAAGTTTTCCCATATTTCCTGCTCTTAATGACCAAGTTTCGGAGCCCTAAAGCAACACCGACCTCACTGCCGCTTTGTATAATCTACTTTTGATCGATAACTAGGTGTCACGCCGACGTCACAGATGCCTCAGGCTAGCAAATGACAATCGGGCCTTTTGTATGTGCAATGAAAATTCAGCCGATATAGGACCACCAGGTGTGATAGAATTACCCAAGTAGCTAAATTTGTCCACCTCATCCAGTTGACTCCTTCAAGCAAAAGCTTAAGGTTTGAACCAATAGTCTTGAAACAGCAGTTCACACTTCGAAGGTGAAAAATGCATCCAAGACATAAATACACTATCATTCAGATGATCGAGAAGCATCCAAAATTTACTTGAATATTCTCTCAGTAGTATGGTATCGCCCCCATATTGTAATTCAGATTGAATCCTGTCACTATTCTCATGGGAAAATAAGGCTGTTTTCATAAGCATCCCAATGGCGAAGGTGAAAAACAACAACTGTGACGAACATAACTTCTGGTGGTAAATTCGGGTGGAAGATTGCCATAAGCGTGAACTCGGCTTTGGCTGCTAGCATACAGAGATTGGGTGAGTGAAATGAATTTCTCCGGCATACTCTTCAATGACAGGTAGTATCACGGGGCTGCCCAATCTACTGAATCGGACGCTGTCTTCAGATCAAAAAAGGTAGAAATCGTGGGTCTACAAAATGTACGTCTGTGCTCTCAAAACCGTCACAAAGTGGATATTTGGTCAATACAGCCACGACCGGGACAGAAACTGGCTTGATTCTCAAGCATACACATTTCACGAGTATTAAATAATCGGCGGCGGATGATGCCCGCGAGCAGTTTCGGTGCAATGCAATACCAAACCAATTCTTCCGCGTTTTTTGCATGACGATTTACCATTCCTGTAAATTGCCACAATCATCGAATCACACCAGCCATTAGGAATCTCCCCGCCTTCCCAGACTGATCCTAGGAGTTCCGTTTACTCCGATGCTAGCACATGGTCATCATCCCTGAAGAATGATGCCGACAGTCCATTTGGTCTAACTGCCTTACACACTTTAAAAAACCTACCTCCCTGATCACTTCTGTTTCGGATGGAGCGCTGGTGTACACTTGCATTGGTTCACTTGCAGGCGTAACTGGAGGGCCCACCCTTGCCGTGGGCCAACTAAACAGCTCCCTAAAGTGTTCTGCCCAGCGGGCCGGGCAACATTCTTGAGAGTGAATCAGTGTGCTGCCGGACTCCCTGATCACACCGCTTACGGTCGGCTTCCGTGGACCAGCCTCTTAATCAGTCCGTAAAGTTTGCGCCTATTCCCGATAGCCGCAATTTTTTCCTTGCCTCATACTTTCCTATCCACCAATGCTCCCGATGATTTCTCAAACTCTTGGTCAGTTGACGTTTCAGGGATCCAGGCGTCTCATTTTATGCCCGGATCTGCGAGCAGCTAACAATGCAACTGAAGTCAAGGATGTCCATACATCGTTTCTGAGGTTTATTTGACGAGGGGTCCTGCGTGGCGGTAGCCGCTAGGCGCAGAACTTCATTAGTTTGTTCCCAGTGTCCACTCGGACCTTGAGGATTTTGTTGATAAGACAACAGTACTGAGAGTTCCGACTGGAACTGTAGTTCTCGCTTACCGTCTGGAATCTGCTGTGCGAGAAAAGTGGCATTTGTGCTGGTGTGATCGTACACTAGGCTCAAACAAAAGCGGGCGCGAAACAAAGCAGATATGGACCACGTTGACCAACAATCCTCGATTAACCCAGGTCACCGGTGACCGACGGCAATGTGATCAATCTGAGTCTAGTGCTGTGAAGGCGGAGGGGATGCCAGGTGATCCGATTTCGTTCTTTATGACGAAAATTGGTGTTCTCCACAAACAGCCTGTAGTCAGAACAAACCTGAATGAGACGATCTCTGTTATCGGTCAGATCGGCTGGGATAGAAAACCAACCTCCGATGTGCCGTTCAGTCTCCACTCAGTAGGCAAATTTTGGCGTTAAAATCAACAGCAACAATCGCAGCGTTCATTGAACGCACTCTTCGGAATAATCCAGATAACTCCGGGTAGTACTAATATTTGCCCTCAGCACGGCTAAAATCAAAAGACGCATACGCAGATACGAGGAACAAACGGCGAAGCTTTCTTTGACTGCTATTGACACATACAGAACCATTCAACTGAAATACACATAGCCGGCTGTTGACTAGGATTCAGCCTAACAGTACAAGCTCCGCTGACAGGCTCAGAACAATCCCAACGCTGGGCTTACCACGAACACTGGAAACCGGATCACGGGACATATGAGGAGTGAATCAACAGAATGAGGTTGCATTTGGGCTACGGAGAGTGATCACGGAAGTGGGATTCTGTATAAGCCTTTCGGAGAGACAGCATACGTCTGTTTTTAAAGTTTCAGGCGTTTTAGCTAGGGCAGCATCTTGTCCTATTTGGTTGAGTTTGCGGACAGTGAAGGCAGCTAAGCGAAGTGAACTCTATGGCTTAAGTATTGCGACCAAATTATTTCTTGTCCTTCCATTAATGTTGTCATCGCATAAATCCCCGGGTATTTGCAATCCTATGTGGCATCCTGTTTAGTTCTTATATCGGAAGAACGGAAGTTAGAAAAGTCACCTGCAGAAAGGACTCTGGTTGATCAATACTTCTGGCTGCTCACACTGTAGAAAGGTTTTTTGGGAAACCCTGACCACGGCATTTAACTCAAAAGTCTTGTCCACAAGACAGTGGGGGTTAACCGAGCAGGGAGCTTGGAGCAGACGCATAGTTATCACTACCCAGTCTCATTGAAGAAATGGATAGAGCGATGACCGATGCAGTATGGATTTCATTGTGTTTGTACTATTCGTTGAGGTTTTTGGACGAATGTGACTAGGGAGTCCAGCCACTAAGCAGGAGAACAGAGTTCCCAACCAATGCCTCTGGTTTTAACAAGAACCAGGGCAGCGGCTATCGACTGAGTGGAAGCCTACTTACTTGGATAAGTTGTTTTCTCACTCAACTTTCTTACTGAGTTGCTAGCTCAAATAAATCCCGAACCCGAAGGACCAAGAGACTATTTCGTCAGGCCTCTACTCACTGACCTTCCAGGTGTGACTGAACCTCGGCTTGAGATAAGCCATCCCCATAGCTCGTTGGACCATGGAAGCCCACAGGCTGCCATACCACGTCAAAGTGCGGCCACATTGTGACGGCAGAACTAACCTTCAGGAATAGACCACAAAACTCCTTGGTGTGGTTTTCATTGTAATTAGTTTGCTTTTGCCTATGTATTTCGTGAAAACACATACTTTAGTCGTAATATCGCTGGCTCACTTGACTTTGAGTTCATCGGGAAATTAGCTGCAGCAGCCATTGCATTGAAAGTTACTCGTTGAATGGTTTAAGCTCTCAAATCGTCCTGGTTGTGCTAAAGAAAACAAAAACTCATGTTCAGTTAGGCTCATGCGTACTGATTAATAGAGGACTATTCAGGTACGGTCTCAGCTAGTCGTGGTTGATGAGGCCTAATTCAAATAATTTCCCATCGAATGCATCTGATCAACCAAGCGGTCAATTTATACCAAGGGGCTGGACAATCTCCTTAGGTTTCGAGGTGGCTCTCAACGTGCGGCAGCGGATGTGCAGGCCTGGGGTAGCTTATCGTTACTTCATTTTATTTTTTGCTTACTGACAAAAAGGGAGCAATAAGGTCTAAAGTTCATCTTTTTGAAGCCATCGTTGAAGTTCAGTGCGTTCAGACGTGAAACCACAGTCGAGCATATAATTTGTGACTAAACCTTTCTGCAACCGGTTTGGCTATAGTGTGCAAACTCCTTGTATTCTACTTGTTGTGGTAGTTGTTCAGTGTTTTAACTTCTTCAACACACACACATCCCAGTAATGTGATAATACGTTCTAATTTCTTGAAAACAATATTTCTAATTGAAAGTAAAAAGATGCAATCTGTCGGGTCGTCTCTCGTACAAAGAACTTCTTTTACGATAACTTCTTCATTTCCTGGTCATTTAGATCCAAGTTATCTGATTTCCTGAACCGCCTAAAGCTACCGATTTGTGTCACGCCAACTGAGTAAATTTATCACATTCAAGTATTCGGATCGATCCGAATTGAGATTTTACCCACTTTGTTACTTCAGTATGATTGAAGCGGATATGCAAGTACTGTGAATTCCCGCACGCTACTAGGTGCTTCCTCAAATTACCTGTTGTTTCCATGAAAAACAGACATGGCATGAACATTCTACTCCACCAAGTCGTATTGCGTTAATATGAATTGGGTTTCAAAATTTACCAGAACCTTACAAATACGCAAATTTATTCAAAAAATACGATGACCACTAATTGACATGTGAGAATGTTTCTGTTTCTCAATGAATTTTTACTGAATTATATGTTTGGCGTGTATGCTGCATGAAAAGTCAGACATGCTTCCTAAAGCTGGAATTGGTCAAGAAGCGAAGGCTTGAAATTTGTTCGAAATGTTTTCGTTTCCTGGAGTAATTGTTTGTAACTATAGAAAATCAGATGAGGGCTGTGATGATGATCGGTAGATCTTTGAGAGATGTGACGAATAGCCCGGCCCAAATTCGAGTTGGCGTCGCGATCCCTGCAAGGAGATTATGAGTTCCCGTCGATTCCCACGTTTTTCATTGATGAGATGAGAATTAGTTAAATAAGACTTTGAGGAATGGATTTCAAGTATATCGTATGACAACGGAGCGTATGGAAATCCGATGTCAGATCATCTAGGAAAATCTAGGATTTAGTGTGCGAGTCATGTGGAAGTTTTAAATTGCCCTCACTTTAAACTGTGACTGAAAATAGGAAAGTAGAAAGGTTTTACCTTGAAAACTAAACGTCTCAACTAATATCACTTGTCAAAAGGTGTTTGAAGCGTTATTGCCCAACAGACTATCGGAACCAGCGATACACAGTAGTCGTCCATGACCATATCATTGCTGGGCCATCAGTGGTGGATGTTTTAACAGTTCCACTGCAGTCAGATCACTTCTTGTTACTTCTTGGAAGGATAAATCTTGCCTTCCATTAAGTCACAAGTTACCAGGTTATTTCTGGAAATTGACACTGCATAAAATTCTCTTCGTCACGCTTTCCGGGAGACACAAGCTTGTTTGTGATTATTCTCTGTCCATTGAAATCATGAAGGCTTCTTGATACAATTTTGGATTGTCGGGGAAGGTATAGTAAGGAGGAGATCTAAACAAAAAAATTTTCACCGAGAAGGTTCTTGCAAATGCGTGGAAAAGACTACCACAGAAGCTCAACGGGTCAGGAAGGACTGTCTGTGCAGTTGAGAACAGGGAAGAATTAAGCAGACAGTACTGAGTCCCTCGGTTACTAAGTGTGGATTTGGTCGCTTTCATTAAACCTTGCCAACAAGAATAGACATGTTAGCAGTTAACGACGCTGACTTTATACTTAGGCTCCCGAGGGCTTGTTTTTAGCCAAGGGTGCAGGTGTAATATAACTGACCCGACTATTCTAATCGATTTGGTAGTGAATTTTGTGCGGGTGCTTATGTGCTTGAGCGTTTGACTCGGCATATACGACAGCCACGTGTAGAGCAAATTGCAGTTTACGTTTTATAAAACCGCCTCCGAAGGTCATCAAACTGTGGGTGGCTGTACACATCCAGCCACAAACGAAAGGGAGAAGTAGGCGGTTCTCAACACTCGTGTTTCCAGAGCAAATCACCTCGTACTCGTAGTCTTTGTTAATTGAGAACTTTTGTTTGGCATTGCAAAATGTCTTCTAAAGGCAAAGTCGATGGGAATCTGACTAAATATCACACTCACTCTCACAATAGAGGCCACAGACGATGAAAGTCCGATGCATGAATAGGATAAATTTGGTCATAACCCTAAAGGGAAATCTGAGCTGATTTTTCATTGGTACGTCAAACACACGTACAGATGCACATCGAAGATTGGGTGAAATTATGTGGATACGTTGTGGGGAGACAATTTCTAAGCTTGGTGTGATTACCCTAAGGTCTCGCTAAGTGCGCACAGTCAAGGCACCGTGAGTCACAGGGGGAAGGATTTACCTATTAGCTGATTCCCATAAGAAACCGATGGGCAACCATTTTTCAGGTCAGAACCGTCTAAGATTAGTTAAATAGGCAGAGAGAACTAAACATGACATAGAGCTAGTTTCACATCACCGCTACGGAGCACAGTTCACCACGTCACACACACACACATATACACACGTACACACCGGTGCGTACATGCATGTCCGCGCATCCGCTTCTGGAGCGACATAAGTCAGATCTGTGACATGCTTCCATATGCTGGCTTGTCGAAGATGGTACGAGCATAAAGCCTATCATAATCCAGGTGGATTAGTACCGATTTCCGTCGGAACAAGGTTGGGAAACCTGCTGTTAGGACTCGCAAAGGAAAACTTCTAATTTGTATCTCATTTGATCTCACACACGCGTAAATACACACAAGCACACACACACAAGCATACACACAAACATGCACATACACACGTACACACATAAGTAAACTTTTCTGTTTCTGTGTCCGTGTGAGTTTGGTAACTTTGTCGAATCTCATTAAGTTTTGCTCGTCTTGCTTATCGGACAAAGTGACCGCGTACACGTGTGAGGAGGAGCGCGCGAGGCAAATTTAAATTAAAATTAAAGTAATCGCCATCACAACTGCAGACACGACGAGCATGGACGACCGCGCGTGCAACTCAGCCGACTGTTATAATCCGTCGCAAACACGTCCAACTAATTTCCTGTGGGTAGGGGGATTAATGTCAAAAGTGCTGTAAGAAAGATATGTGTGCTTGTGTATGAGTGTGTGTGTGTGTGTGTGTGGATATGTGTGTGTATAGAAACGGTTGAATTACTAAGCTGGTCCGAATTCAATGCGGTGATGAAAGTTTGTTTTCTTGATCTCGTTGCATCCGGATGGATTAGGCCGCGTCCAGATGGGTCAGAATTATCCGTTGACTGTTTTTAACAATGTGTGAGTGACTGACATTCCAATCCGTTATCTTCGTGACACTTTCAAATGCTCAAACTGAGCAAACAACCTGGGGAATAAGACCATTTCATTGATCCTCGAGTAAGTCTACTGTGTTCGATCAATAATCAACAAAATATTTTGGGAAAACAGTTGGTTTTCATTTATAATGAGGTGAATCATGTACGGGCGGTCAGATAAGAAGCTAATAATATTCGTACTCATTAATCGAATCGGGTTAAAGGTAGTTGACCAAATCACCAACGTTTGAATGAGGGCAAAATTTTTCATGGCCTAATTTTACGTTTGATTTGTTGTCTGAAACAATAAAGGTAATTTACAGTACCTATATCGTTACAGGTTCAGGGTAAAATAAATTAGACACTATAATTGTGTGTTCACATAGTTCCGTGAATCTCGAACAGGGAATCATAATCTGTTTACTGTTGTAACTTGCACTGGGATAGTGATTTCCAAAGAAGTCGCCTGACCGGTATGAAAAGTACAAAGGAAGAAAAATCGGCATCAGCTGGAGCTCAGTTTGCTTGTCAGTACAGCACACAATGTTCCGTGGTTTTCCAACACAGCACGGATAACGAGATTAGTTGGGAACACCTGTAGGAGATCGTTTCAAAGTCTAATTAATACTAGGATCCACCGTGCCAAACAAATAGACTGAAAAACCTTCCCTGATCTAAGCACAAACCAAATTACATGGGACGGTTAGCCGTTACATTATCCCAGATACAAGGAGTTCTGAAGCAGCTAAACCATGACTTTGAATACTCCAGAAAGAATAAAATGTACGGCGTCACCCGAGTGTGGTCCTGGGTGGCCATATCACTAACTCTGTCGACAATGTCAATCATGTCTATCATGGAAAGACCGCAAACCCAAACGCAAAATACGGCTGATGGCAATGCATGGGGGCACCTGGAAAAAGATGGCTGGTAATAATATAGCGGGGCCTGTTCCGGGAATACAGCGAAGGATCAGCCATCATTGGTGTGAATGAACATTTCCGCGAAATAGACAAATGGGGTTGCGGTTCCGATCATCAATGCAGCCGTAGTAGAAGGAGCCTTCATTGAGGAATCCCTTTTGCTAATGTAAAGCTCCGGGGTAATTGTACTAAAACGTGGACATTAATTTGGCGAACAACACCATTCATGAACTACACAAACTGATAACCCAAGAGCGGCGACTTATCGTCGCCACCGAGCATAAACCGAACTGCCAAAGGGTCGTTGAAATCATTCATCCGTCGAGGAAACCCAGCTTTGGCCTCGGTACACCGATCCACTGAACAAACACTGCATTTTCGAGACCAAAATTGTGGTGCACTTGGCCTTCTTGTCAAGCGCTTAGGTGGTCTCCACATCAAAGCGGCTGAGGAGTATGCGGAGATGATTCCCAATGCAACCGGTTGCCACTGTCCCTCGGTCAAACGGTGCAACTGTTAACATCATTCCAGTGCAGAACGACAGATTCCCGTAGAGTCGTTTTATTCTGTCCCCGATTCAGCTAGGCAAGACAATTTAGGTCACACAAATATAATAAGATTCGAGAAGGAAAATTGCAACCGAATCTTTGCAAACTAATTAACGACTTCACTTTCTGTGTTTCGCCCTCACCACCTTGTTTCCCCGGGGAAATGTTTCTCACTGAATTAAACAGATTCAGTATAACACAACACAAAGTGACACAATACAACACAATGCAATACAGTATAATAACATCAGCTTGCTACGATGCTAGCTCATCATTCTTCTGTTGATGTAATTCAATTTGTCGTGTCTGTTCAACTCGGCTGACCTACCCTTCAACTCAGTGCAAACTCTAAGGCAGACAATATATGTCACAATACCCTCATCGATTTTCGAGTTACCTATGGAAAGTCACCAATGCCTGTGCCAACCGTACTTTTACTTCATTAATCCAACCTCTTAAAATCTCCCAAATGAGCTGTCATCTAACGGGATGAGCACGAATCACTCAAACTGAGCTTGTTCACTAACTTGTTTTTTCTCTCAGAAGATGAAGAAACCTGGAAATCGTCAGTAGCGGAACACCAATATTCGCGAAAAATGCTTTGAGGTTATTTCCAAATCATTTGGAACTTAGGTAAAACTGTTCAGAACAAACAACTAAGAGACAACTGACTGAGGTCTTGCTCCCCTCGATCTGAAGGGTGATCGGTACCACACCGGTACACCTGAACCTAAAGTGTTAATTATTACACAGTTTACCTGCTCGTTATAGTACAATTTACAAGCAGATGCATACTGATAAGATGTGGTGAAAAAACCACGCTTCCGGTCAAGTTCGAAAATTTTCAACACAAATTCGGGCAGTTGTGATGCAATTCCAAAATAACTTAGGACATGACAGACTGAGAGCATCTTGTTGGAAAAATGGATTTAATCGTGACAAATCAGCCACCGCAAATGGACTTTTCGATGCTACACCAAGCCGCATCAGAATTCCGTCTTTGTTTGTAAATGTAGTCCATATTCGTCCCCGGGACCTCACATTAGCTTGCTAGATTCAATGAGATGAGTAGTTTGTTCTTGGACAGTATGTAACAGTGACCAGTACATGATGAAGATAACTAAGTAGTTCAGTTGTGTAACATGTGAAGAACTCAGGATCCCGGCCATTGCACCGTTGTTACGCAGCTCAGATGCATGTAAGGCTGGGGAGTAATCTGAACCAGTCGACGACCTGAATACCTATTTGTGCTTGTTTTACTAGTTAGAACGTTTTATATTTCTATTGCCGTGTTTCAGATTGGTTGTTTTTACTCATTGTTGCCGTGTCGATTAAAACGAGCACCACGGTTGATTCCTACAATCAGCACAGAAACACCGGAGGTAGAAATTGAGGTCAAAATCTTCGGAAAAGCCATCCGAATACGGATGGTACTGAGTGAAACGTAGACAACAAATGAAGCGTCTAAGCTCGTGCAGTTTTTGGACAGATAGTCGACTTGATCAGCTTCAACGCCACATGATTATGAGTGAACAGAAGGAAACATCAGTCATCACTCAAAATTTAGACTCGAAACGCCCTATCAGGGTTCTGGCATCAAGATCAACTAGTTAAATGGTCATCCAAACTGCTCAGTCTCGACCCAACTAAAATGTTCTATAAATTTAGGCCTACTTGTCATATCCAGGATAATCAAATCAGGCACAGCTAATTCAGTAGGTTTATACTTACACAGTGTGTTCAAGTGATTTCCATCCACTACCAGAGATCGGGATTTGCATTCTGTTTACTAATATAAAGAACAGTAGATAATAACTGTTAACCAGGAACGATCTTAGACAAAAAGATCTTGGGTTTTACCTCCGAATGCGATAGTGATATCAATGTTCCTAACTGAATCTTTCAAAAGACAGTATTTACCCAGAAAAGTGTCCTACTAAATGGAACATGAATACTAAACTGTTGAAAATTACCAATACATTGGTTCAGATCGATCGAGTGTATGGGGATGTCATCAAACAGAGTATGCATCATCAGGCTCGTTTGACGTCGGCTGCAGACGGTACCATTTCACGACTGTTCTTGAGCACGAATGCGGTTCTATACTCGTTCCATCTGGCTCCAGACTTCAGACAGCAAAATATGGTTTTCGCTTGACTCAGTTTCGAAGCTGGGATGGTTTGACCCTGAAAGATATTGAACTGTTGCTCTCAGATATTGGCTACAGAATGTTGGTATCGGCTCACCGCCCATTCCAAGTATCATATCCATTTTGTATGAATAATGGTCAGGCTGTTTTTTGCAATCGAACTGCATCATTTTCAGGCTGGTTTGATAACATTTATGAAGTTGGAGAACTTTCAGTTCAGTTTACGAATCAAGCGCCATAGTGATCATTTTGCAGATTATTCGTTGTCATTTATTAGCATCTGACTAACGTTTAACAACCTATGCCTGATAGTCTTTGTACGTAGAAAGTGTGCAGCCCCGAAAGAAAACTTTCCAGCCGGGTGAAAAGAAAGGTAGAAGAATTTTCATGTTTTGGCGAGAACGATTATATCAATGTCAAAAATACAAATTTACATTTGTCCAAAGATTCTAACGGTTTCGTGGGAGTGACATCGTAACTCTCAAGTGCGGCATATGAATCCGACTAATTTCAGGCAGTTAGGTGTATGCATCCACACAAACAAACATTTGGAACATGTGCTACTTGATTGAGAATTTTTCTCTTGACTCAGACTGGGCTACGAAGTCCGATAATTCACACCAGATGTGGGCTTCGTTTTGCTGCTTCCATAGAGCAGAAAGGCTTACTCATTCTACTTTAGGCCGGGGGTTTTAGGCGGCTGCCGGGACTGCCAAAACAATGGAAACGTGTAGATTGACGACTATGTTCAAGAAGACTGCAACTAGAGAATAAAATTGAACAACAGTTTTGAAACTGTTAGAAATGCTGTGGATTTTTCTGATTATTCCTTCCCTATGGTTTCTCCGAATGTTAAAATTCGTTAGTAGGTTCAACTTCAAGGACTGTACAAATCCTTTTCAGTTCAGCTCATTCCGTACACCTATTAACCCTGTACAAACATGGTGCTCTCTTGGTTTCTATATCGCTACACCGAATACTAATGAGATAAAAGTCTTCGGATCGTAATTTGGGATAATTATGGAGAAGCATGAACACATCTGATTTCGGTATTTAATCGTATCGGCTAAAGTATTCAGCCATTTGTTTGGGGGTCCCAACAATCGTGATATCTAACTCGACCTATCTGGTAGGAGTTTTTACACCCTTCGGTGGGTCATTAACTGACCGACTTGACCCCACTTTCAACCGCTAAGTGCCTCGGAGAAGAGTCTAAATTGAAGGACTCCGTATGCAAGCATGCTTTACACGTGCCTCAACCAGATTAGTCTACTCAAATTCGATGCATGTTTGATTGACTGAATTCTGTATCCACATGCTCTACTTCTATTCATATTATTGTCCGTACTGTTCTCTCACTGTACTCTGCCAATATTATGAAGAGCGCTTTTCTTATAAGTTGATAAAATTGTTGATTCAGGCAAGGCCTCATATACTTGAAGACGTCTAGTAACAGCCTCTCTTGTCCAGCTGTCTGATGACCTCGATATCTTATTAAGGTTTAGTACTTATCTGTATTGTTTCACTTCCAGACATAAATGTAATGTCCATTGTGACAATGGACTAACTAAACTAATCTGTGGAATGCTTTACTTGTTGCTTCAGATTTCTTTGTAGAGAGTGAAACAGTGAACCGTGAAACTCCTTGATTAACTCATTCGCAGTCGGATTTTTTAAGCCGGTACTCCTAATCCGTCGGTAAGGACTGAGATTAAGGTGGACGCTGCCATATTTTTCCTCCTTTTCGTTTCTGCCACTTTTCGCGGTCACTTTCCAGGCTCCTGGTCAACTGCCGTCTGAAAAAAATCGTATCCCATTCTATATGACATCGGTAAGGACGGTATCTGCCACGATCTAACGAAACAATTAATTTCAAAAGTATCGATCGTTCTTGAGATTTACATGGATTGGATTTTTGTGTGGCTTTTATCGTTTCGTGCACGATTTCTTTGATCTACTCCTGGTACGTATCAAATTCAGGCCATTTCTTCTGTGTTGAAACTCAATTTTTGAGTTATAGTCTAGGATTCAGACATATAGAATTGATGGTTTTGGATTTGGTGCAATCACCTCCTAGGTGCAGACAAAAGCCACCTCGGACTTGGGAATGACGTGGCTCCATAGAGGTGTCCATTGGAATGATCGCCAATTTTTCACTGATCGATACAACCGCTGGGAACGCAATCAATTTCAGTCCAAAACTGTGAAGGCGAAGAACAGAGACAACTGAGACGATGTCATCTTTTATAACAAAATTTCCGATCTCCGGAAACGGCCTATGCTTGGTGGAACCTTAAATTAGGTGATCTCCATTTTCTGTTTGATCTGTTGGAATAGCAAATCGGCCTCAAATGTACACTTCTGTCTTGCCCAGACCTAATCATGATACAGTTTAATCCCAATGGAATGCTTGAAATACAGTTTTCTCAGTGTCCCATTGTGAAATGAAATGTTGCTGCCACAACTAGCTTTGGATTCTCCATACGAGAGTTGTCCGAGGCATTTGGTGGTAACTTTACCAAAGTGTTCAGATTCGATTCCTACGACCCAGTTAAGAAACAGCTTCGGATGTTAAGAAAGTAGAAGAAAGCAGCTACTCAAATGCTAAGCAAACCAGATAGATTTGGTGTAAAATTCTTCATTCCAACGCATGCCAATGCCAAATGATCATATCTAGTCGGGTTTGTAATGAAGCTGAAACGCAACCTATTTGTGACAACACATAATGATGGATCTGTAGATCGAAAGCTACAATTGTTATTGTTTAATTTCCACGAGTTTGTTGCCCTAAGAATGTACCGGGAGTAAAGTAATCTTATGGAAAAGTATTTCTGACTCCACCTGACTTACGCCATCATTCTGAGTTAAGCTAGATACAATTTTTGAGCTACTGCTCACAAGCTTATTACATTCGGTTATTGGGAATCGATGTGAAATCACACTGTGATATTCGCCTTTCTGGTTTCGTGTTAGGTATGCGTGGATTATAGTCATCTCTTCGTCGGTCTGTTCATCCGAACTTTGAGCGAAAATTACCGGACCTGACGCGTTAATCTGTAACGAACAAGAAATGGTCAAGACAATCACCAAACTATAGTGTTACAAGCAATCTTACAGTGAACTCATAAAAGGAGTTTTTCAGTTGTGACTAATTTTACGGTTTCGTGATTAAACCTGATATTTATTTGTTAAGACGCATTGTGAACTTGTGAAAGATTGTAAGCTTGACTTGAGACAAGTTTCCCACGCTAGCCAAAGCGTTGATGAATTACAGTATCTATCATTATTGGTGTCTTATTATTAATTCTAATATTCAAGATGTTAAAATAATTCAAATGAGACTTTCATGTCCCGGGTTCGTGTGGGACAGGGTTTGTATAGACACTTTGTCACTCTGTCCATACCAAAACTTTATCGTCATACTGGCAACCAAAGTGCTTGGGTACGTTCCATTTGTGCACCGAACGATCATAATTATGCTACGGTCAAGGACTATAGGCAACCAGTGATCTAGTAGTTGAGGGAAACGCTACTCGTTGTTTTTCAACGGGTTTCAATGGACTTTGAACCAGTGGAGCGTGAAATTCTTTTATTTATATTACACGGGATCATTTATCTCGTTACAAAATCTATTCACGAAACATTCAAAAAACTAGCTATCGAGGGATTCGCATGAAAAATTTGGTGGTCGGTTCCAAATTCTAAGATGATAGACATTAAGTTTGGAGAAAGTTTTCGAGATTTATTATTTCTTACTTGCTTAATCCAAATTGAGGCCTGAGAAGACATTCATTTTATGGCTATGATCCGATGAATTCTTCTATCGCGGACAGATGGCTTTCTTATTCCTGACATTTTGGCACATAGATTACAGATGTGAAAATAATTACGGACCGTACTGTTCACGATGGCAATATTGCTTAACTCCTGACTAGGAATATTCTTCCACAGTGGTAGTAGTAGTAGTAGTAGTAGTAGTAGTAGTAGTAATAGTAGTAGTATTAGAAGTAGTAGTATTGGATGCTGTAGTATCAGAAGCATTATTGTTGGTGATGGTAATAAGAGTAATCATAATGGAAACTACGGTCTCTTGTTTCTTGCAACTGTTTGGCATTGATTCTGTTTTCACAACAAGCTCGTATGGACTGGCTATTTTCCACCAATCAGAATCGGGTTCATTTGGACCAAATGCTATTCCGAATACTCACCTCAGAGCAGAATAGCGCTAGTGTCAGAACGCACGCGCGTGCATGCTCGCTCGTGTGTGCGAGGGGTACGGTTACCAAATTCACTACTGCAAGGATTGGGGCCACAAGCATATTCGACCGTTGTTATGTACATCTCATCTCACTCCATACCGTCCCATCCCCCTAGTTTCAGACAACCGATTTCAATCTATCCGTTTCTGCTGACCATCCTCGATGCCTTGAATGGTACTTCCGCATAATTCTAAATCGCAGTGCCCAGTCTCCACATCCATGTTGATGAAATGATTGCGAGAAACTCTCGGTGGATAATTACGTTATTTTTCTCCTTACATTTTGGCCTCGTGAGAAATGTGCAAACGTTAACAAGTAAGTCTTGCTGTAATCGTATACACTGACCTAGCGACCGAGATTTCCTGAAATTCCCACTAGGTTAACCGCGTGTATCAGAACCGATTGTGCTTTCGCTCTTAGCCCTCATAGGTAAAGAAATAAAAAGACCATTTAATGGGGTATTCGACTTTCGTCCCTCGGGGTTCAGGTCACTTCTATTTTGGAAAGTGAGAAAAGTGGTGCTAAGACGAACCACACTGTACATGACCTTGGTGGTCAATATTTGCAGCGTAAAAAATATGGAGTTGACTTTACAGTTATCACTTTGCTGTGGCCGATACAATAAGAACTCCACCACTAATGGAGTGGTTTAAGTTCATTTTTGAAATCACTTACTTTCTTGAAAGATTATATACTCCGTTCCATGAAAGATCAGTCGAGTGATGTCCGTGAGGAGTGAACAACAAATGCAAGGCTGAAATTCAGTGTGAACACCAAGACACATGCGGACCCGATGAATCACGTGGGAGCGATGTGACTGTCATCACGATTAACAGTATCTGTGATCTTATTGTGTCAGCCGTGTACACACTAGAAATCTGCTACTTATTAACATTATCCTTACTTTGAAACGTACTGACCAAGGATTAGATTTTGTGAAAAGCTGAACTGAATAGACGCTCCGTGCCCAAATAAGAGTAAAACCGGTGATTGGTTCTCGTTGGTTCCACACTCCCAAAGAAAAAGACGAGATCTGGATTTCATCTGTGCGAAACGGATAAATCACAGGTAGATAAAATAACCTTCAATTGGAATCTATCTAGGTGAAATAAGCAAACGACTAGTAGAATTAGGGCTCATCTATTTCACGGCTTATCGTCTTTTCGACTCTGACAATCAATAGGCAATTTCGTTTCATTTCATGTTTCTGTCAAAATATTTATTTTGAAATAAAAACACCTTTTTAACAAGATGTGTTCACCATGATTCCCATTAATTGATTAAAGTCAATACCGATAATAAGGGAAACTGGTGGTACGGGCGCGTAAATGGGTTTTTGCCAGATGCATTGCACTTCAAATATAGGAGGACGAAATTTTAATATACTAATAGGATGTTAGTCCCAACTTAGCTGGACGGAACTTCAAAATAATGAAAAAGGCATATTCACTTTTACAAATTATTTGGGTAGTTTGAAATCTGTGGTCACACGAGGAAGAACGGTGGGTTTTAGTGCGCCATATTATATATATATATATATATATATGTATATATATATATATATATTGCACAGACCTGAATGCAGATAGTCTGCCATTGGAATCATGGCGAGGAATGAAAACAATGAACGAAAAAGAAGAAGGAAAAAGGGGCAAAGCTCGAAGTTCATAACATATGCTAATTCTTCTATTCCCCATCTCCACATTACCGGCCATCCATCGGGATCCATGATTCCTCTGCGGGCTTGCCAAAACTAAAAATGGGTTAACTGAGCGGACCCCACCCTGAGCCTTCGATCAAATGGTCTAGCCTAGGAGGCAGCAGGACGATGTGAGGGTCATGTAACCCGTTGGGCGCAGGTGAGTGACCGTTCAGTTCGTGCGTCCATCTGGTGGGGCTAAACATCCTGGGTACCCAGACACCCCTTCACCACGGACATGGATAAGCACATCCGTTTGCTATGGGTGGCTTGGAATCAGGTATAACCAACTCCCCTAGACTGATTATCAATAGTCCGTCAATCCGCTGGACAGTGTGGGGCGTTTGCCTTCGTCCTGGCACTTTAATAGGAACCCCTCCGCCACGAGAAGGCAGTGCATAGGACTTCCTCTCCAGAGGCTATTTGAAACCTCGGTCACTAGGGAGCATTTCGAGAGGCAATCATGTCATTTAGCCAACAGAGACTCTGAGATACCCACCCCCGACCATACTGAGGCTTTTGGAAGCCGTAACTAGTGTTCAGGTCAAGGTCCAACAGAACATAGTGGCAACTTCCCGCTAATCGCATCGATAGCCAAAAAGCCAGGGCTCAAACAATACATTATCACTGATAGATGGAATTAACCAACAGACTTTTCGGTAAATGAGCACTTGGCGGAACAAAATGATATATACGGTTTTTGATTAATAGACGAAATTGAATATTACGATGCTAGCGAGTATTTTTACGAGATAACGGAACGGAATCTGAGACTTATTCGGTCATAGTCAGTTGGTCTTGTTCAGGTTAAAGGTTGTTCCCCTACCTCTTGACGTTCCGTTTGTTTTTGACTTATTCTTGGATATGATAAAGACTTTTTACTTGTCGTACACACGCTGGTTCCCCAAGCCTTACATTCAATTCCACCCGTGATTTGCAAAGCTATTTTTCCGGATACCTATCTCGTTTCGGGGTAGAGTATTTTGTAAACGTTATTTCCCTCTAATCAACGAGATCAAACAGTCAGGGCGATAGTTATCTTAGTACTCATAATTTTGTGATTTGCGAGGCAGTACTGATGACTCGGTCATCAAATTAGACGTACAACGGTAATCAGGGAATGACCATTCAATTGACTGTCCGTGGTCGATTAAAAATCCACGAGTAAGATGTATTGGGAAGGTTGGCTAATAAATTACCTAATAAATAGTTCAATTCGAGTGGAAAAAACAATTATTCGTCATAAATCACTTACACGATGTTCCACGATCGATTTGACGGTTTTAGCCGGTGGTTTGCGAAACATCCGGACAATTAGCCAAGCCCCGTATTCGAATCTGCTTACTGTGAGTTTTGATTGCTAATCCAATACAGTCGATAGACACAAACTTTCTGATTTTCAGTCAAACGACGCAATTCGACTTTCATGTTAATTCTACAGTCGATAAATCGACGTTTTGCGGAATAACCAAGCAGAACTTCTGTTTCTTTCTGTGCCTAAAATATCGTGTGGTTAGTTTCGCGAGCCATTTTGTTCCCTACTTGCATTTATTCGTTACCAGTGGGCAAAGGGTAGCAAGGTTGTCACAAAGTACGCAAATGACATTGGCTTCGGCCGGCCCTGTTTTGTCACTTGTAATTACTGCTACCCTCCGGTCTGGTTTCCCAAATCTAGACGGTTGATATGAAGCCAAAATTTAGCTCTGCAATCAAACGTGCCTGGATGCTGTTTGTATTTGTCCTCCTTGAAATTAAAAAAAACTGACGGGATTTTTATCCAAACATGCACTGACCATCGGTCATCTACCAACTACTTCGGAATCATTATAACGAACTGTTGTCAGTAAAATCAAAGAGGAGCATATTACGTCTAGAGTATAAGATTAATAGTTACGCACTGATGTTCTCGTTTGTGTAATTTGGCCTCACTGGCTGCAGTCCTTTCCAGTCATCCTACATGTAACGTTGCGTGTTAACTTCAATAAAACAGCTTGATCTTATCCAGATGGCACATACTACTACTACTGTTACTATCACTACTATTACTACTACTACTACTACTACTACTACTACTACTACCATTACTACTGCTACGATCATTATTATCAATATTATTATATTATTATTACCATCAAAGTTCTCTATATAGCGTTCCCAATTGCTTGAGTCATGCGTGGGGCTGGCTTGTTCTATGGGTGGCTGGCAGCCTTTCGGACTCCATATTCGACATATACACACACCCCTTTAACGCAGGTCATCCGGTCAACTTTACATTCGGAAAGCATCAGATTCGAATTTCACTCTTACTAGACATCATCGGTGGTGCATATCCCCCACCTAACCCAGGGTTTAAAACCTGGCTTTACGAAACACTACTCATAAGTAATTGGGAGCTATACAGAGAAAATATCGAACGAAACAGACTAGTGGGGACATGCACCCATTCTGTGGAGAAGACCTGAGTTAGTGGGTGGGCATTGACTAGAGTTAACGAGCTATGTACTGCGTCTCCCCTCGACGCTTTGGGTTACTGCTGGCCGTCAATGTGTACGGCATATGAACAAACTTAACTCGATCATTTTGAGTAGACTGGACAGGAGCTGGTGGTTCAAGCGTTAACATACCCTTTCCACTTGGAACGCCCCGGTTCAAACCCTGGGAGCCATGGAGGATATTCCCCACTGATGAGCTCTGATAGGAGCGAAACTCAAATTTGCTGATACTCAAGTGTAACGTTGACTGGGTGACTTAAGGTGTGCGTGCAATATGGAGTCCGAAGAGGAGTCAGTTGATCATATTAAAGAGTTATTGCACGAATTTGTCCGATCAGGTCAGTTCAATACTTGTTTCAAGCACCAGAAAGAGTCAGGTTCAGCATTCTACAGTGATACTCTGCATAAAAATAAGAAAAACCATGCAAAAGCAAGAAAAATCGGCTAGTTTTCAACCATTCATTCTGTTCGATATTTTCGGACGATTGTCGACTCATCAACAAGCGAACGATAAAATTTTCGTAGGTAGATATGCAAATAGAATGAAGTTGGAATTCTCAACACTCGCAGGAGATAAATACAACTTATATAAGTTCACTCTCCAGGCGTTTGTGGGTGTTGGGGAGAATTCTGGAGGTATATTTTCCTGAGCAATAAATTGCAAGTTTATGCGGGTAACCGTAAGAACGACGCCGATTTACGTCACTTCACTCATGGATCGGGTTGATGTATTTCGAAGGGCAATTAAATTTCTTTGATGTGTTCCAGAAGAATGTTCATGGAAATAACGTTACTGTCATTGGGATATAAAAGAAATGGGTACAAATTTCAAAAAATCTATTCACGAAGTTCGGGGAGTATGTCTTGAATGTGAAACTAGCGTACAAGGTTAAGGAAAGAGGAACTCGAAGATAATAGGCCATCAACCTTAGGGGATAGTGTCTTTAATTGCAGGAAGCACGAGGATAACAATAAGCCTTCTGTGAACAATGGAGGAAAGGAAACGCGATGGCTGTTGTTTGCATTCATAGTCGGGGAACAGGTAGAAAACCGTTTCAAAATGGTAGTGAACCACTTTTCGGGATTACTCGTGCGTTATATCTCCCACTTCACAAGGTCCCTTACACGCTCATGTTCGATCTTTTTCATTTAGTATGAACAAATATGGATTGGATTATGCTCAAATTAACCAAACAGGCTCTTTTGCTATATTTTATCTCGTTAATTTCTTCGGCAATCCAGAAAGTACCTAGGTTACTCAATTAGGTTTTTTTCTAGTACCCAAACCACAGTAAAAGAGGTGCTCTTGGAAAAACGTGAGTATGCGGAAAATGATGAGCCATCCTTTTGTGTAGATAAGAATTTGATTTCACATGGATTGATTCACAAAATGAAATAATTGCCATAGTGGTTCGTCGGTCGCTTGCAAGTATGCACTCTGCTGTAGTCGCCGTAATTCAGTGACCGTGATTGAGTGAAACGAGATTGACAATGTGTGCCATCTTCCACAGTTTTTGTTCCAGCTATCTATTATTTGAACTACAACAGATGTAAGTGGGGGCATGTCTGACTGGATAGGTTTAGTTTGTTAATGCAAAAATAGGAGGAAATTTTTATCAAAATGTGAACAATTCGCTTCACGCCGGACATCGAAAATCGAGAAGAGTAAACCAGTCGGTGACGGAATATTAAGCAGTTGGGCGATTTGGTCAAAAGTTTCTTCAAAACGAGCTAATTTTTGCATAGGACAGATGAGACTCGAGGTCAGTGTTCTGAGCTGTTTGTTTGACTCAACGAGAATAAGCTTCGATTGGATTTCAAAAAATTCGGGGACTGTTAAACTGGGCGACCAGATAGGAAACATTTCATCACCAACGGAGATGACATCGTTCTGGTGCATGCACAGCCGGCCGTGTCCTTCCGTATTTATAAGTATGTCACTAGGCTTCTACTTGGATCACCTCAGCCACCATTGTGTGTGGTCACAAATTGGAAATGGAAGCAACGCAACACAATTGGAGTTCAAATTCCTCGAGCGGGAAATGAATCCTCTACTATCAGAGATCAGATTAGCAAAAGTCAGATAGTAATGCCAATGGATATTCCCACGTTCAAGATCATCACGATGATCCAACTCTGATGGCCGGCCAATAATAAACTTATGAACAGCGAAGAACACATTCAACCGTGCAAATGGACTGATGAAGTCGTCCTGAATGGTGACAAACCGTTTTGATCGAAACGTCCAACCTCAGCTAAGAGCAATACAATAAATTTAAATACATTGAAACTCTAACGGTTAGTTGGGGTTGGGACTCTGCCCCATGGTTCATTTCGAAACAACTGCACCGATGAACGGATCAAGATTGGCAGACGTTCATAGAGAGATCTACCAGGTTTTTTCTTTGTCCTTATTGGGGACCTTCAACCGACCAAAATCATGGATTTTAGGGATAAATTCAGCCGGTTCTAATTCTTCTAAACCTGTTCATCTCCAAAGTTGGGAAATCTCTATTTGGTTTTGAATTCTTCCAGAAAAAGTGCACACTCTGTCACGCTCTTAATGCAAACGATGTAGAAAAAGAAAAATCAAGAAAAAAACGATTTATTTGACTTAATAAATAAAGAAATAACAATGTAGCAAAAACGACCTGGCACTTAAATGTATCACATACTTGCTCTTTAGATCACGGGACACTTTCGGAGAATTTCGCTGCATTATAATTTTTATCAACATTTTGGTTGCTTGTGTTTCAGTAGTAAGTTTGCAATTCTTAATCGTTTCAGTAAAATCGGATCGTTTTTCTTTGTCATAATTGGTTATACTATTTAACTCTTTTGTAAGATCCCGCTAGGTTTTATTAACTCTACGAGTGCTTACTAAATACAGCTTGACAGACTTTAGGAATTCAGACCTAAAAATAGACCATGCTCTAGGTTTGAGGCTAACTCCATACCCACAAGACCCTATGCAAAAGCCACGACGCCATCAACCATGAATATGGTAAAGGCATATTTTTACCGCCAATTCGGTCGAAGCTCGACTTTGGCATACTTTAATGTGTTATTCTTAGACTTGCTGCCCACCTTGTCGAAAACCTCGAATTTTAGACGTGAATAGTTGCTGTGCCACATACTTTAGAGAATAATCACGACTTTTTGATCGCGCACCTCGCCTCTGGGGGTTGCATTATAGAGCCCGATAAGTGATAGAGTCGAACTATTCCACTGAATTATCAACAGCTCCCACGTGGCCTGCAGGAAGTCACTGGGTTACAGTAGTCATTGATAAGTGATTATTTTCCGTAAAAATTTAATGTAAGTCACCGGGATAGCTACTAGCGGGTACAATGTGAGGGGTGATCCTCCAAAACAGCTAATCCGCAATCTTCTAACTGAACGAAGGAGTGACATCAAAATCCGTAAAATTTGTGTTCAAAATAATGACTAATGTGTCTTTCAGAATGCATTTGTGATCTGTGAATAGACCTTGTATTCTTGTCAGGTTTCATAAGCGATGCACATTGTGAATAGAAAATTATTCATTGGTCTTTACGAGTCAGAGTCAATCGGTTTACTTAGCCAAATTTGTTTGTTTGTGGAACAATGCACAATGCAGTGGACCGAACACATGAAAGCAATGTGCAGATATTTCAACTTTGTTAGAAGTCTTTAGTCGTGCATGGCTATCTTGTCCGAACTGAAGAGCGAACCCGGGAAGAACTTTCATGAGTAGAACATTACAGACACTATACTACTCGGGCTGATTAGCAACGGTTTAGTGAACATCAAAACCACTTAATATAGTACCTGATTGTGGCTGTTTCTGAATGACAGAAAACCTTTGACTTTAATAGTTAACCTTTAAGGGAATGAATTTTCCGAGGTTATTTTGTGTTTGGATTGGTCATAAACACTGCATCGATGTGTTTTGCACCCTGCCCATGAAGTTTCGTGATATTTTGAATGTTAACTGTATCGGACAATTTATTTCAAAACGCTTTTAAATATTCCACTACTTTGGGTAGATAGGTGAAGCCCAGTGTCTCCGTTTCTGCTAGGCATGCACACCAGCGTTGTCAGTTGTCGTTAATTACTGTACCAGTGACATTGTTGAAACTCGGCGGGAGGGGATACATCGAAAGCCATGTGTCTTAATGGTATGGTACAGATAACACAAACACAAGCATCTTTGGATAAACTCTCAAACCAAAGCCGAAAGGCACGCATTTCAATTGGCGAGAACCAACTAGCGAAACGATTAGTGAGGGGTCAGAGGTGTTCCAGTGTAGGATTCCGACCTGAAGGCCCTAGTTTCGAAACATACTGTACTCGATCATCACTGCTCCAACTGGCAGCGTTTCGAAGGCCGCAACCTCTTGCACTCATGATTCACTTAGATGTGCCAAGAACAAACAAAAAGAACTGTGTTGTTGTTTTAGTCGTGTATGCGATAATCCCAGGAAATCAAAGAGTCGGATAACACTGATGCATAGTTCTTCATAGAACAATCATAACTATGGCAGTGGTTTGAGATAAGCCTAAATGTTAATCGTCCAGTAGAGCGAGGTCATCCAACATCAATGAAATATATCACTGGCTAGAAACCAGAAAACTAGCGTCAAGGCCAGTTACTTCACAAGCACTATTTGAAACCTTTATGATAAGCCTGCATAAAACTACATAATTGTAAATAATAATCCGAGATACGATCTTCGTTTGGGCAGAGCAGAAATGAAAACGAATACTTTACGTCAAGATTGCTACAGCGACAAATTCACTGTATTACAAACAAACAGCCAGCCAGCGAGCAAGCCAGCCAGCCAACCGACTAACTAGCCAACGAATCGTTCAGTAACGTAGCAAAACTTCTTATCCATCCATTCTCTCTGGAATACCAATCAGCCAGTCAGTCATTCAGTGAGTGAGTGAGTGAGTCAGCCAGTCAGCCAGTTAGTCAGCCCCTCAATCAACCAGTCAATCAGTCCACCAATCAATCAATCAATCAATCAATCAATCAATCAATCAATCTATCTATCTATCTATCTGTCTATCTATCCATGTATATATTTATCTATCTTAGCCAAGAAAAATATTTATTGGCAAGTCAAGCGCAAAGGTAACGTGCTTGTACCAATAACACCAGCTTACGAGATTTCATATTTGTAATTTTAAACAGAACCAAACCATAAGGAATAATATCGAACAAATAATTGATATTCTCTGATAACGTACACGCCCCCTAGTTTGATCAGTTCTGTCCCCTTATCCATACTTGCAGACAAAACTTTCCATGATCAACCGTCTGATGGTTCTCCACGTGTGTTTGGAATGTATGAAAAAAGGGATTCAGTCTATGGGAGAATATATGAGAAAGATCGGTGATTAATCAAGACAGGTCAGTGTTAGCTACGTGCCCTCGCACGGATCACTTTCGGGCCTTATACATCATATCGGTGGATGCCAAACTGTGTTAGCAGGGTTACGAATTTGAAATAAGAAATTTTCACCTCCAACTGAACAGACGATTCCGTAGTTCTCCAGGTGCCCGTTTCTAATCAAAAACTGCACAGGCACGATGTGGTAAAATGAAGCTAAAGTAAGTAGAGGTACGGAATAATATTAAACTGGCCTTCAACCTTGTAAAGGGAGACGTGCCAGAAAGGATTTCCTTCATCGACTTGAAGTCAATTAAATGATACTTTCCGCGATCTTCCTTTGAAAACCGGTATTAATTTGATCAGTACCATAAACCGGGAATTTCCCACTTCCCCGACGACTGATAGAGGTCCCCTGCGAATGTGCAAAGCACATATCCTATAGGGATATTTTAATCTCTAAGCGGCCCAGTGCCTTTCGGATTGCCTATGCATCATCGATCAGTAAAGCGATATCATTGGCACATCCGAATTCCTTCTTCCAACTTCCCTGCGTGGAATTCGACTCCACTGCCTGCAAAACCCGAAAAAGCACTCCATGGGGCATCCCCAAAGGCAAAGTGAGAAGGAAATGGGGATGCTAGACAATCCCAAGTACTCCACTGGAGACGATGAAGGGAGGCGAAAGCTGGACATTAGCCCCAACCCCAACTGATGTATGGCCGTACAGCCCTTAGAAAACCGACGCATGCTTCTCGGGTACTCCATTTTTCAACAAACAGTGTCATAGTATAGGCCTGTCAACAGAGTCACAGGATGCTCCAATGTCTGGGAACACGATGACCGTTGGCCATTTGGAGGTAAAACGGTACCCTAACACCTGTCGAAGGGTGAAGATTTGATCGATGCATTCACGATCAGTGCGAAACCCAGCCTGTTCTCCATGAGTATGCCTCTCACGTGTGTTGGACAACCTCCAAAGAATAGTACACACTCCCAGTTTTGAAGCTGCCTGGATTGAATTAATACCTTGTGGTTAGGGCAATCACTGCAAGAGTCCCTCTTAAAGATGACAACAACACGCGACCCCCTTATGAAAACGCGGTTTTCACTCTCGAGGACAGAACTTGAAGTCAACCGACCAATTCCTTTTCCTTACTTTTAAATTGAAATACGGAAATACTATCGGAATCCCATCCTTTGTGACCCAACGAGGCTTGGATTTCATAGCGGATCTGCGCAATTCGAATGAATCTTTGTGTCTGCTCCGTATGGTTGTTCTCTTTGGAGCTAACCGGGAACGGGAGAGAGAAGCTATTGTCAATCGACGAGTAGAAGCCAGAGCAGAAGTCGATTTCCTTTTTACTTTGTGAGGTTTGGTGGGACAAGAACTAGCTAGGAACTATTTTCAACTTGTTTCAACCGAGAAGACTGCCGTAACTCTTCCACATGCAGTCGTCAGATAAAACGTTAACACAGGTGTAAAATTCCCAATCTCCGTGATTCCTTCCCCTTGTTCCAGCCGCCATTTTCGGTTGCATTTGGTGTTGTATTGCCACTAAGAAGAATCCCTGAATGAGAGCTTATTCTTTAATCTGTCCTACAAAAAGAATCACAGTTATTTCGATTTAATTGACAAAACTATTTGCCACTCGACAAATTTACTCAGTATTTTTCGTAAATGTTTTTGTCCTTATCAGCTTGAAATCGACCGAAAGATTGTGATGATACTTTTTTGAAATTGTCACCATATCAGTCATTATTAGTCATCGAAAGGAGCCGAATTTCTAGTAAAACGGAAAATCGAAAAAAGTATATATATATATATATATGTGCATATATATATATTATATATATATATATATATATATACATATGTACAGACAACTTGGAAACGAGTGTCATTCAGCTTAGCTAGCCTAACGGGAAAGTGAGTAGATTGCTATAAGATACTAGTAATTTTTGTTCACTTGCTCTTGTCGTTCACGTGAGTAAAACAGTCTTTACAACGAGATTACTCCACAGTTGCTTATAACCACAACTGTCAACACCCATCTCACCTGAGATCTGTGAAATCAACTTAGTGCTAAGTCATACCTGCACCGTATCGCTGGCACTTCATACCCGTTGCTGCCGAAACTGGGATGAAAGGCCGGGAAGAACGCCTGCGACTAGAACACCTAGGTCGATAAGTTACCCGGGGTAGCTGTCAGCAACTTTTTGAGCATTTACACGATACTGTATAGCAATGGTATTCTTCAATGGATTTTGTAGATCGCAGTCCGTTGCCCGCTGGATGCTCGGCCTCTTAGTTCTTCCACGGATTTCATTGGTGAGTCCTTTCGAAAGAATAAAAATTAATTCGGCCAAATTTATGACTTATTCATAATGTTTTCCCCTTTAGATATTCGCGGCCAAAAGCTTTTTGCGGATAGTTGTCCTCATTGTCGACCGCTAGAAGCTGACATTATCACATCGAAAACGACACCATCGACCATGCATTTAGCCACAGTCAGTTATGACGACCCGGTGACCGCAGAATCATGGTCCCGTCAACCTGAATCTCTCATTCGCAGTGTCCGCGGTGCGTCGACCTCAAAAGGTACGGAAACTTTTGAATTGGGAAAAGTCGAAGCTGTGGTGAACACAACTGCTCTGTTGCCTTGCAGACCGTTGAAAAAAGCACCAGGAAGTAACGCTTGGGATGAAGGAACTAAGGGCACAGTGAGTCAATGGCATTTTGATTTTCTTTTCATTCATTTGGCTGACTTTTCCCGGCCAGTAATAGACTGGCGGGCAAAACCCGGATGATCTTCATCGTGTTGTAGGTTGTAACCGATAGGAGACTCAGTTCTTACTACACTCCTGCTACACGTTTCAGAGGCTTGCAGAATTAGGTGTATGTCCCAACTGATTTACTGGTGTTAACATGGCCATTTTGGCAGAACAATACGGGTGGAGCAGGCACGTCTACGCACAAATGCTGAGTGCGTAACACCTCCCTCATCAGAATGAAAATGGTAACCCGCAATTTGTAATGAACTTTCAAATGGTTTTGTTGTGGTTCTGAAATGAACTGAAAAAGCAGGAAAGCACAGCCTTCATTTTTGTTTCGTTAACAAACTCTCCTCAAGACTCAACATCATTGAACAATCCGAGATGAGTGAAATACTCTCCCGCCGCTTAAACCAAAAAAATAAGCGTATCGGAATCATGCCGAAATTCAGTGATAACGGCACAATATGAATCCGGCTAGGAGGACAACTTTACTTCGAACAAGACACTGGTAACCAGACTACTATACAACTGCTTTGTCATTACCAAGGTGACTAATTTCAAATCACAATTATTAGAACTGGAGGCTCGAATGCGATTATTTTGTTGAATTGGCGTCGTTGACGGGTACTTGGAACAATTGCATTAACACGAGTTAACACCGTCACCTGATGTGTTGGGTTGCGGGGACACAGAATGATGGAGAATCACATACACGAGCGTCACCAATAGGATGGCCTAAGTTTTTCACATTTTGAGTCATGTCTTCCTGAGCCGGCAACGACCAACGATCGAATTCTGACTCGTATGCCGCAGTCAGTCGGCTCATTCGTTTGTGCACACTGTTAGGTGAATCGAACTGCTGACTGGTTAGTTGGTGGACCACCTGTGTGTGACTCGTCCAATCGGCAGCGACTAGCTGCACTTGATCAATCAGGACGAAACATGGTCCGTCGTCACTGCTCGTGACAGAATGATAAGCACATGACACCTTCGATCCGTGTATGGTATTTCTATTAGCTAGCCTGAGTATATGATCTAAACTTGCCGTTGATATCGCACCGGTTCCTTGATGAAAGCAAGTGCTCTTAGCTGAGCAAAATACACGATGGCAAGTCAGTATGGTGTTTGGGACGCGAGTAGAACTATCCGGAACGTTAATTTAAAGCACGTTGAGACCGTCTGTCTGACTGGATTACTGCGGTCTCGATTAGCGTGTTTGATCAGTTTTTTTCCAGCTGCGGAGTGCTTTTCTCAAACTGTACGATTGTGCTGAGAGTGTACGTCCTTATATGACCGGGTGGGAAGGGTGACGTGGTACAACCTTAATAAATAATTTTGGTTTTCTTCATACGAGTTCTAGGCACCTACTATCACCTGTTGGGTAGAATTCTAGGTTTATCGCTTTGAACGATTGCCACTGCATGAAAGGGGAATCGGGATTACTAGATATCGGGCAAACAGAGTGGCAGTATTCCTGAGATTACAGTCGCAGAGTCTGGATGAACATGTGTTTTCTTCTAATCAGAGGTCACCATCTGCTTGCCTTTAACGGATGTGGATGACAATGTTTAACCAGTGTGAAAGTCACGTCTTTCAACTCCGCTCCTTGTGATGGGAATATTTAATTTATCCTAATTAATTACTGGCCAATTGCATTTAGTTATTGCATTAAATAAACCGGTTGGTGTTGATCTGGATAAATAAATTATCCCAGGCTTCATTCAGGACGGAAAGTGAAATTTTTTAGTCGGTGATAAAACACTCATTTACTCTCATCTCAACTGAGTTTGGGGCGAAACAAACTGTTGTTTAGATGACAGTTTATCGTTGCCCCAATCCTAACCCTAAGAGGCTTATTGAGATTTTATGTGGTTCTAAGCCATTCTGCGTTTCAGGCTTGTGATTGCGGGTTTCCTTGCCTCCTGTATAGTGGCTGCAGTCGATTAGGACGTTTAGCTAATTGATTATATTCAAACACCCAATAAGTAATAGAAATTGTTAATTTTTACTTCCATTTAACTGTAAAACTTGTACTCGTAGATAGCCGATCTCGAAAAAACGAAGTAATTAGTGCTTTGTTTTGGGGCATGATGACGTCAGCTGCTTATTTCTGTGGTGAGGCGGACTTGCTACGCGATTGGCCACATTATATTTCATCGAACAAACTTATCCTTACTCTATAATCTTCAAGTACCGCGACCGTTGGGCAACGCTGTTCCGGAGCAACCTCGAGAATGAGTTAATCGGTTTATGATAAAGTCATTTTTTTGCTTTCTGATTGCACACTGTCAGACTGACAACAATATTACGTTTCATGCATATTGTGCAACGTGAAACACAAGTTTCGAGTAGTTGGATGAATTAGGCAGAACTTTTGAAGAGATTTTCGCGAAACAAAAATTTAAAATCGTAGAATGATTTCCGCGGTACGCGAATGCTCACCATCTTGACACCTGGATGAGAATAGCTTGGATTCGTCTCCGTCAACCGGAGGATACTTCGGTAGTCTTTCTGAACCGTAGTAGCTCACTCAGTACCTAAACTACTGCGCATTTATCACATAATAAAGGGAAGATGAGAGTAAAAGATTGTTCAACAAATTTGTTTGTCTTGGCTTGATGCAATAAGCATCGAAGTCACCTGTGATGGAATGGCACTTCGATGGACATTGGCCCTGGATCTGATAGAACTGTCTTATCGGTTATCTGTCTTTGCCCGAGGGTGGACCCTAGTAGAAAAATTCCAAGCGATGCACAGAGATGGATGAAATCCGGTAGTGCCAGACTGTAGTAGGGTGCAGACTGCAAGGCTATGATATTTCGTAGGCTACAAATTGTCAGTTGTCAGAGACGTGGCTGGAAGGCAAGAGTACGAATAGGCAATCTGAACAGGTTGAATCACGAGCTGTGCTAACCAATTGGGATGAACGATGTGGGATCGACAACAAAACGACATGAACTAAATTAGTTGAACTACATCAGTCAAGGCTTCTCTCACGCAGCCGATCAAGCAAATGAGGACAAATTTGCAATTAAGTATTGTGTACGTAAGAGGTAATGTAATTTAACAAGACGAGGTTTTATGCCGGTTTAGCTCGGTTGCCCTGTCCTAAATTAAGGGTGCTGGACGGCATCGATCACTAGAGACAAGAATGAGTGAATGAACGGTTGGCGGACACTAGTCAATATCATCCACGGGAAATTTCTTGCCTAAGTGTACTGTTGTACAGTTCTTACCAAGTGCAGACAATGTGAATTAGTTCCGGAAGTCGAAAATCACATTTTGTACTTCAGATACTACTTTCAAAGTCCTGATAAAGAGTTTCTTTTCCACAGCTACTCTGGAAGAGGTTGAGTACAAACGATTACTTGATACACGACAATCGTCGACTACACTCGGATACCCGATACATTTTGGACATGTCCTCGTTTGAACAAACGATCATGGATTTGCGAATTGATAATGTACAACGCAAAGATGAAGGTGAATATTTGTGCTTGTACTCGACCGGTCAAAATGTGTACAAACGTCGGATAGAACTGATTGTACTGGGTGAGTTTCGAAGGAGTTGAACTTTGTCAATTAAAGAAATGAATCAGATCAAATGAGACACTGTTTGAATTCCAATAAATAAAGCTGATTACCCAGTGGTGGTTACGTTCACAGGGAGAGGTGAACTAAAACCTCTCCTTTTCTAGAAGAACTAATATGCATTAAGAAGAGCACGACATGGCACATTTATAGACTGTTGAGCGGTAGACGGGTAATCGAATTCGAAATGCTAAGATATACTCTCAATTGTCAAATCCGAGAACGCACAGGTTATTCGATTTTCGGAAGCTTACATTCGAGCATAGTCAATTCCCATTCGTGCTTTCGGATGCCTATCTGCATGCCTGAGTATAGCTATGGACTTCCAATTCGTTTTGTCAAAGACAGATAGAGTTAGTGAATTAATCATGGACTCTTGGGGATCAATTAGACCGGTTCAGTGGTCCAGCGCACGATTGCAGCTTCGAATGAATAAAATCACATCAAATATTCGACACGGAATTGACAATCCAATTCACTGATCGATACGCGGCATAGGATGGCCAATCGGACCTAATGGACTACGCCAGAGTGCGTTCGAACTAGCGTTTGAATATGCTGATTTTTGTTCAATAAAACAATACTTTATGGTTTTTTACGGCCGAATTCCAACCGACAGGTTATGAGTATAACAGCTATCGTTTAATGGTGTAAGGTCCTTTGATTTGTTAGTAGGGTTAGAGTAGTAGATAGAGGTCAAAAGAATTACGACTAACGTCCAAATGAAACAAACACGTTGGATACCATTGATTGTCTGTGCAAATGTATCACGGTTCACGGTAAGTGCGCACAATAATACAGGAGAAAAGCTGGTGTAATTATGAGTAGTTTCGCACATGGATGATTGAGTGGTCTTGTTCATTGACTGATTTTGTTGACTGACTGGTTGATTTCGGTGACTGACTAATTGATTGGTTGCCCAACTGACGGAATGAATTGGGTGGCCGGCCGACTGACACTTGTGACCGACTTCGGTGAATGAATGACTGGCTAACTGACTGACTGACTGACTGACTGACCGCATGAATGATGAAACAGACTGATCTGACTGACTGACTGACTGACTGACTGACTGACTGACTGACTGACTGACTGACCTATTCTGACTGATTGTGCGGAACACCCCGGGTCATAAATTTTACCTCTGAAAATAAATCGGAGGTTAGAAGTAAGGTACATGATCCTATGGTTCAGCCTTCAGAACAGGCACTGAATCAGAATAGGGTTAGTTTGGTTGGGAAGTGTTTTGCTAATGCCTATGGGACAGCTGCCCTTTTGTACGCTGTTCTTCGAGCCAAGTAATGGTTGGGATCTTGTTCGAGGTGCCCAGTCTATGACATGGGAAAAAAGCATGAAAGCTTTAATCAATGGAGTGGTGTAGGTGCAGTTGCGGAGCTGGGGTTTACGAGATCACCCCGAGTGATGGTAGGAGACAGTTGGTAATATGGCCTAGTGGCGCAGTAATTGGTGCTGTTGCATTCGAAACCACTCTTCTTCTGTATAGTTTTAAGACTTATTGTTTTGCAGTCACGCTTCACTATTTCTTCTTCATTTTTCGGTTTGAGCTCATGAGCACTTCGATGCAAGGTCAATGAGGATACTAAGTCAGAATGAGGCTCATCCCTTATTAAAGTGTATGAATCACGGACATCCCGGTATGTTCGCTGTAATGGTATTTCCAAGCTTCTTCAGACAGGACTCGAACAAACTGCCTTCTATCTGAAAATCAGCTAAGCAAAATTAAAAAGAACACGTGAAACCGTAACTTCAGTCTTACATATTTTCTCCTCATATTCGCCTCTGGTATTCCGGTGCATTTTTTGAACCGGCTTCACGATCTCTCTAACCAGAATTCAGACCTTCCAACACTCTCATTAAGCCTATCAGCTTTCCGACCAACGATTTTATGAATCTGCGGTAATCACAAGTAATCCTCGTTTGGATGATGAAAAGCGTTGTGAAAGACCATTAACTTGTGGTTTCAGATCGTACGACTGAAGTGAGAAATAATTAGAAATACCGAGAAAGCACTTATAGAAAATTCGAACTGGCAGATAAGGCTTTCTACTGTAGGATCAAAACGTACCGCTTCGCCGAGCGAGACGTTTGTCGAGTGACTAGACAGAAGGGAAGAAATAAGATCGCTTTCATGGCGTCTCGTGAACTCGCGGATTTTAATCCAACCGAAAAAGTATAGAACTAGTTAAAAAGAAGAATCGTTTTGAAGGGATATTTGCTAATTATTTACAAGTTGAAAAAATTACTGACAATAGTTTGGCACAAAATACCGGTAACACTAGCCCACTTGTCCAGAGTTAGCATGTCAAGATGAGTTGGGTTGGAATTATTACTATTACTATTATTACTATTATTATTATATCTTTTGGACTTCATCAAACTACTGACTTGATCACGATAGAACATGAATCATGTTTCTTTTCACTACGATTCATCATTTGGACAAGGACTTTAACAGTTAGCACATGAAGCAAGCCATCTAAGAGCGAACATTTCTTTGCGGTTTGTGTAAATCCCAGTTTATGCCACGGCGTGTAGAAAATACTATACTGTTTCAAGATTAATTTGAGAAAATATCACATTAAATATGAAAATAACTGGGAGTTTAATTTGAAAACCGAACTGTTTTAGGTCTATTCTGTATTTATTTTAAGGTGGCACAGGGAGCCAGCAGTTTTATAAGTTTGGAAATCCAGTTAAGCACGGCGTATCCAAATGTAGACGCCAGGAGCCGGAATCGAACCGGCGATCATCTGCTCGGCAAATGGAAAGCATCGTTTCGATTCCGGCTCGTGGGATAAGCTTTTAAGTTTTAAAGAGTTTAGTGATTGTTACCGGGAAGTCCTAAATGACCTTGAAAATATATTGCCAACAGGGTGTCACAAGCAAATATTTCTCAAACTGACGGATACCAACAGCGATTAACCAACACTGACCCATTTTTGGGGGACAATAAAATGTGCGAATAAAGTCGACACGATTTGCAGCAGCAGATCCGAAATACTTTTCGGAATAAATCGGAACTAAGGTGTATCATATGATTTGTTGTGTACGAATGAACGTACATTTATCAAAAGCAACCTTGTCTCTGAAAATAATAATCAGCACAGGTTTCGATTACCACCGTTGATCTTTTTCAAGGTCGCTTTTCAGTCGAATCACTCGCAAAATCCAAGCGAACTGCCCCACGTCTGATAAATCATAGTCTTACACCTTGTCAACTTTATAACCACATGACCCAATCATAACAGTCCGTTTGGACAATGTCGGCAGACAATCTAACCAAAACTTGGTGTTCAGCCGAAACCGGTGGCTTCCTGAAAGCTTTTGATAACTTCACAATCCACAGAGTAGTTCTTTCCTAAATCGGTATAGCATCAAGTCAGCTAAAGTCAAAGATGGTTTACATTCGATTTACTACCTCCGATAACTGTGGTCTGGTACACCCTATCCCCTATAGGGCATTTTGCCTCATCCGATATCTAGGGGCAAACACGAAATAATCAGTCATATCACCGAACATGCGCTGCGGTGACTAGGCTATTTAGATGGAACAATTTAAAAACTGCAACTGATGGATGTCAGCGTCTGCAGCCATTGTTTGATTGAGTATTTGTCGCTATGTTTGTTCAGCGTCGCTTATGCGGTACGCAGTGCTTAAGGGGTTGTCATCGTTGCACTTCAGAACCAGGGTCGTGGGTTCGAACCCTCGGTCGAGTTCCTAACCTGGTAACATTCAAATGAACGCAAATTCCTTCCTGAGAATAAGCTGAGTTTTATTATGTTAGGTAAGAAAAGTAAAGGAAAAACAAGGCGAGGGGAAGACTATCCGTAGGGAAACCAAAACAAATAATCACCTTAGATTTCCCAAATCAGTCACAGATGACCGAGTTCCGACAAACCAGACAATACAAAATCAGATAGTGTTTCGAAAAGCTGATGTATCGGTGAAAAATTTACAAATCTTTACGCTTCTAGCTCATGGTCGGTTTTCCAAGGGTACTCAAACAAAGTGGTAAATAACGATATTTAACTTCATAAGCCGAAGGTGATTCATATGGCCCATTCTAGGCTGCCTACCAGACAAGTGATGATCACGCCCGAAATTCGCTACACTGACCGCACACTTGGTCATATGGAAGCCATTTTGAAGGGCTACTTGAAGTAGCCACGACGATTACACCTTTTCCTCTATTATTTTGGAATTATGTTAGTACTATTTGGAATTGTAATCCGAATGACTTGTCGAGATCTCGTTCACGGAAATGCGGTCCGTTTCAAGATGCACCAACTAATTGTGTAGAACCGTCCATTTTCAAGATCTCGTTAAGTAAAGATACATAACCTATTCCAAGCACATGTGACATTAGTCCGAATAAATTTTGTGGAATCTCCAAACAGTGTGGGAGATGTCAACAGGAACCCACGGGGTACCAACAGTTCTTTAATTTCGAGCAGTCCAAGTTTCTTTAACGAACAACTAAATGAAGAAGGAGAGTAGCACGATTATCGCGGATTTATTATTGGTGGTTTGCTAAACCTCTTTGATTATCCGTGTACTCATTTTTCATGAAAACTTTCTACCGCTACGATTCACGGTTAGTCCGAAAGAAACAATTGTGTCCACTGCAGAACTTGGCCCAAATTCTGCTTTCGGGGTGGGCCAAGTGTTAACTGTCTGTGGTGCAATCTTTGGTTAACTTTTTAAAGCCCGGCTTCCCTTTGCATGGAAGAAGGAGCAAAATCAAGGTTCTCAGAGGAGTTGATTACCATTGCAGCTGCTCCAAGTCTAAAATGGAAAAACCACACATCTTTGGTGGAAGAAAAGCCCATCATTCTCATGGGATCTGAATTCAGGCGCTTGGAACCAATGAACTAAAACAATTAAATAATTGACCAGAAAAAGGCGTTACCCTTTTCCAGGGCACTAGTGCTCACCTCCACCTAAACAAACCAAAGATGAGTTAACCCATGCTTCTTACAACTTGGTAAGAATTCTCAGCACAATACCTATGATGTTCGAACTTCCGGAGCGAACTCTGGACGAACAGTTGTTAGGTGATCATCACATTCTCCCGGTTTTCTGGGATAGCTCAGCAAGATCTAAAGATCAGTAACACTACGGGCCCCTGAGCTCATCCGCCATTGGTTTAGCAAAATCGCAGATCTGTGGAGTAGGAATTCAACTTTCCAGATTGATCACCAAGCCACAGGAAATCTAACAACAAGGATGGCTTTATAAACAACCACCAAATCATAGATGTTTGACGGCAGAATAATTATTTTCTTTGAAAAATACCACTGAGCACATTGAGAAGACACAAGTTGGCGAACAAGCTCGTTTTCAGTGATTCGTACTCATGCCATTACATCAATATATATATATATATATCTTGACAAAATGTCTTCACTATAGTAAGGATTGGATTAGTTGTATACAAATATGGGTGGGGAAGGGATTTGTGGTGTTAATTGTTTTGTTGTGTAGGGTTTGTATTGGGACGGGGAGTGGGCCAAGGGAGTTGAGGCGCAACCACAAATTGTTTTTGAGAACAAAGTGGAGGATTGTGAAGACGGATTGCGACAGCTTCCGCAGTGCTCAAGAGGCGACACTTTGCCAACCTGGATTGTTGACCTCTGACCTTATACAGGGTCCGGAAAGCTTGCGTCACAGTCACGGTGTGGTTAGTCTGTGCTAGATGTGAAACCACTACGCTATTAAGTGACTTAATTGTTCCAGTGCCTAACCATGCCGGCTGGTGCTCACGGATGCGTTCAGACAAGCGCCTGGTCGTGCGGCCGATGTACATTGTCCCACAGGAATGCATGTGAAGAAAGAATACAAAAGGAGATTGTTCGCCACTTTGTTTCTCAATGTGCTCAGTGGAATTTTTACAAGGAATTGAACAAGCCGGGACAACCGGCTGTATTGCAAAAGGAGCTAATATATAATAATTAATTCCTAGAACCGGCGCTGGCTAAGTAATATTAAGTTCTTGGAACGACTGTAACACTGAATTATGATATCCAGAAGCAATTTATACTCGTTAAGAAGAAATCGGATATAGCATACCAAAGAAACTACAATTCAAGACAAGCTCTATAAGAAAGATGATGCCATGTCGCAATCACACCGGGATTAGAAAGATAATAGATTGTGAATTCACTTATGTGATCGACCAATTGAGTGAGGAGTTAAAAACAATGCTTCGAGAATACTTCAATCATTGTAACAATATAACAGGTGAACCAGAAGCGCAAGTACGTGAACTGTATCAGATTGGAAAGGATCAAACGATGCCTGTGATTCAAGCAGACGCTGAACGATTTGGTCAAAATTTAGTCAAACTTCAAGTTAGACAAGACGATTGTTAAAGTTGTTACACCTGGGCACAAATTTTGTTGCCAAACAGCCAGTGCAAATAGGACTTAGAGTGATGAGAAACTTTCTGTCAATTGTCCAGTATTAATTCCAGTCATCACAAATGGAAATGCAAGCATTTAAATAAATTTGGTGAACACTTGGCTATAAATATCTGGCGCTAAGACATACAACGAGTTGGTTTTAAACGAAGAAAATAAGAGATTACTGAGAAAAATGCCGACATCATGTATAAGACAGATAATAGGGTTGCAGGAATGTTCTCGTGATACAGTTGACTATGTAAATGAATATAATGGATAGAACATTCTGATGAAATATTAAATTTTGCAATATGGCGAAGGAGATATGAAAAAGACGCCATCTAGAATGGATATCGTTTGTAGTATTTGAGAAGATAGAAAAGGATATTATAGTTGAGACTAGTACTGAATTTTCGAATCGAAATTTCCAGGTCACGGTAAGCTACTATTGAATTGTCGGCCTACCCAATATAAAAATGAGTACTTGAGGCTATTCCGACATGTGGCAAATTCGCCGTACCATGCTGATGGACAAAATGATTAGAATAGGTTTTGGAAACAGTAAGAACGAAGGTAGCAAAAACATAGTCTCAAAGACACAAATTGACTCAATCGAATTCCTTGAAGAATTAATATGAAGGACGCAGGATGATTCTAGACATTCACCGCCCTTTATTACAAGTAAACGTGATAACGTGGAGACCAATCGAATATTAATCTGTGACTAATAGAGAACATATGGCTTAGCGACAGTTATCCCGATGCAGACATGTGATAACAACTGTTGTTACTATTTTGAGTACCTACAAGTGCATTATAAATTCAATAATCAAAGATTAACCGTCAAAAGAAGGCGAGGATGGATCCCATCGGTTGCCGCACTAGCTGACATTTCCATGGAAAAAGCTGGAACGTAGGCAATGAGATACGTCAATACAATAGCTCTAACGTATAACAATAAGTTAATGTAGGATGACAAATCTTTGTGTATATCACCATCGACGAAGAGACTCAACGATGTTGAAATGGTTAACCGGACTACGCAAAATTGAAATTCACAAAGAGAATGGAGCTGAACAGTGAAATAAGCTTTTCTTAGATGTACACTAAAGATCGTCGAGAAGACGGCCATTGCGATCATAAACAGGAAGAGCCACATAGAAATGGCAAATGCATAAAACTTCCCACAGCTTATTAACCTTTAGTAAGAGGAATTAATTAAATGTCTGATTGCTAGGACAAAAGATAATGCCACAGAAATACTCTTTGAAAGCTGACCTGCAGACACTCCAGGAAGAGTATTAATGAAAAATGGTTTCCATTAATTTAATCGGAAAGATGTTTGGAAAACAAGAACAGAAGTTCTAGGAGGGAGAACGGTAGAGAGAAAGCGAGATATAAATAATATTTGACCAATTCAAAGGTTGATACGCTAGCAAAATAGCACGAAGAAAACTGACTAGATGTACCAATAAGAGCTTTACGTCAGCCAAGCATCGTATCTGTTCAATGATCCCGCCGATAGATGTCATATGGTTGAAAGACAAGAGTCCTGATTCTGCCAGGCCTCGATTTGTATCTATTTTCATTTTACAGTTTGATAAGGAAAAATGTCAATAAGCAAACGACGACAAGCTTGTCGAACGCATATAAGAGAGCACAGACAGGCAATGAGTTAGCACAGCCTGGCAAAATAAAGCATCCACTGTACGTAGACAGTGTGGTATTACAAATCTAGCACAGACTAACCACACCGTGACTGTGACGCAAGCTTTCCGGACCCTGTATAAGGTCAGAGGTCAACAATCCAGGTTGGCAAAGTGTCGCCTCTTGAGCACTGCGGAAGCTGTCGCAATCCGTCTTCACAATCCTCCACTTTGTTCTCAAAAACAATTTGTGGTTGCGCCTCAACTCCCTTGGCCCACTCCCCGTCCCAATACAAACCCTAGACAACAAAACAATTAACACCACAAATCCCTTCCCCACCCATATTTGTATACAACTAATCCAATCCTTCCTATAGTGAAAATATTTTGTCAAGAATTATTTTGCTTACAAAATTATCTATGGCTCGGTATCAAGGCTCGATTCACTGTTGAAAAGCGTAATGATTTCTACCAAAGATATAATGGCTGTAAGTTCGTTTCACGGCTTTAGTGACTGAAATGAACGTTCATATTTTTCGATGGGTTTCACAAATAATCATAACAGAATGTTTTGCCTTTCGGCATTCTAAAAGCCAAATTCCCTGTTGTCCAACCTTTGTTTATGCTCTTTTTTGTTTATACTTTTTCCCGATAAAGTTCCTCCTATTATTTACGAAAACAGTTCCAGTCCTAATCGAGTTGTGGTTCAAGAAGGGGACACGACAGTTTTACACTGCAAAACATGGGGTGTACCACAACCAACACTCACATGGCATTCTATTCCACAAGACGGTCCGGCACGTCCCATCAGTTCCACAACAGATTCAAGTGAGTCAGACGTAACAGGATGTACGAAAGATTGCAAGGATATCAGTTACGGGTAGAATCATCACCTTTCATATGCATCCCCATGACCTCGATCATGTATGAGCGCATTACAAGTGTACGGGTTCATGCGCTAATGAGCGGAAAGCGCAAAGTGAAGCTTAGATTAAGATAGGAATCTGATGGAAAGCGTCAGTGAAACTTCCACGAGTTGGCAAACGTTCTAGGTAGATTGGTTTCGCATTTTAACTACTCGCGCGTAGGCAGACTTATCTCCGAGACGAATTTCTGTTCTCTTTTTCAACAGGATTCAAAATAGGACAGAATCAACTCACCATTGCCAACGTGTCTCGTAATTTACATGGTTTGTACAAATGCTTTGCCACTAACGGATTGCAGCAGACCGCATCCCGCATGATGGAACTGGATGTACAGTGTGAGTGAGAACTCAAGTTTGTCATAACCGCGGCGGCCGTGATTTTGAAAGGATATTTCTAGCCTGTTCTCACCGATTACGTCCGAATTAAAAATCACGAGAAACCTGTTAGAAAATTCCATTAAAATGGTCTACTTTGCACGGGCATATTAACCTCTAAGTACAGTGCGGTCCGTTTGTTGCCTGTGCATCATCGTCCAGCTTAAAGGAGGGCGTATTCTTGCAAGATTTTGTGAAATGCTACTAAGTTTTAATGTGCTCGGAATAATTTTGACACCGAACGAATGATTCTGAAATAATTCCAAAATAAGATAGACAGTGATGCATCTATGCAACACTGAAATGGCACCTTTATACACTAACCCTTTTCATCACATTTATATCAAGAATAATTTTGAGGGGGATTGGATTAGTCTAGTAAAAATGTGGGTGAAAAGGGATTTGTAATGTTCCCTGCGTAAACCAAAGTAGATAAACGTGTTGCGTCAATCATTATTTGGTCTGATACCGGTTTATTCATGGAACAGTACAAATCCCTTTTCACGTACATTTTCACCAGACTAATCCAACCCCTTAAAATTATTCTTAATGTATTTTGATTCAAGGACTTAAGTGTGGCTCACTGAAAACTGGTTTGTTCACCAACGTGCTTTCTCAGTGTGCTCAGTGGGAATTTTCAAGAACTAATCCGTTTGCCTACCAATCGCCTTTATTTTTGTTTTCCTCTGATGTAGTTCCACCGACAATTAAAATGGCCAATCAGAAAATAGGGCAATCAGTTCATCGAACCACAATGGTGCGCGCAATGATCAGAGGAAATCCGATCAATGCTTTCTATTGGGAGTTTGACAGGCGACCAATTCATGGCCCCAATAGCAATTGCTTGATTCCAATGCCAAATGAGAAATATTGTGTCTCTGTTGGTGAGTTTGCATTGCTCGATCGATTTGGGCTCCAGTGAAAAGTTCGCAGTCCTGTTTCCGGGTAGTGAAAGAAAAATTTGGGCTCAAAAACGGGAGCAACAATTCCGTCCTAGGACATCTTAATGGGTCCTCTAAACTTAGATCTAAACCACTTCCTATATTATTTGGGAACCATATCAAAGCTTTTCGGAAATGCCATTCAACTGAATTATTTAGATCCGGCTTGCCTAGGTCTGAAAAATGATTCATCTGATATGGGCACATTTCTGCATAAAGTGCGTAAAGGCGCTCTAAGTATTTATGCATTGCCATACAATCTGCGCGCAGATGTCATTAGAAGTCTTGTGAAAAGGAGGGATGTTCTTACCAGATCCCGAATGTTTTCGACATGAGTCTGAAGAAATGCTGACGTAATTCTGAAGTAACTGGGGAAACAATATGTATTTTGACAAAAGCACATAGACCTCAAGATTCACGCTCAGCAGTGTAGACAAAGGAAGATGTGCATGAAAAGTTCAGAATACGAAACTGGTCACTACAGTTCAATCAATGGGCAAAATTGTTTTGGAACTAATAGGCTGAAAATGGCCTCTACCGTCAATCACTATCCAAAGTCCAGAAGTGAAGAATTGTATAAGTATTCCATAGTCCGACGGCAATAACAAATCAAGAGAAAACCGTGATCCAGGTAGTCAGATATTTAACGCCTACTATTTCTTCGTCCGTCGTATTCAGAGCTTCGATCTGATCAATAGGCAAAGCTTAGCCTGTAATCGAACCGCAGGCAAATGCGCACCGTCCCCTCAAAATCGCTTCCCTCCACAAAATATACTATTATCCTGGGGCTACCCATCGTTAGCTCGAAACGTATCTACCTAACTAAAGCCAGTTTTACTTTTACGTGATACCGTATAAGTGGCGAGAGTGGAATTCAACAGACTCTATAAGATAGTCGGATCACAATCAGCGACGCCTTCAGATCAAAGGCCGAGCAGCGGCTCTTAGATAATCGCACATCTGTCTTATTCACAACTTGGTATCAGCACATGTTTGGTGTCTCTGTTGATTTGTGGCAAATGTTGTAAGAATCCTGTATGGGCTTCAGAACTGATATCAACCAATGAACCGCTTCTATTGATTCGTTTACTTGCGAATAAGAGATAGAGCTAAACCCCAAAGGAAGTGGAGGATGGTGGGCGATAAAGAGTTCATACAAACTATAGCCATAATGGAGTTTGTTAATAACAGCTTCCTGTTGAAGAACCATAACAGAAATCAAACTCACTAATTTCTTTTGTGATTCTATATGCAAATCACGTGACAACTTGGCTGAGATTCCCAATCACCACTAAGCACAAGCCAACCTAACAGAACGGCCACGACACGAGAACGTGAGGGGAGAATATTCCGTCATTGCCAATGACTAAAAAGGATATTCCGCCATTGATGTTAGTATATATATACAAATAACTCGGAAACGAATTTCCAGTTGGTGCAGCCTTCTTGCTGCTTGTAGATGCGCAGTCCTTGGACGCAGTAGCCATTCCATTCCATATATTATCAAAACCGATCATAGTATTGGCAGCAATTTGGAGCATTAGTAATAATATAGTCATCTTACTGCTCATTGATCCTGATCAAAACAACGGAATTGACCGTTACTAATTTATCTGGTAAGGCGCTCGATCAATCAGCTCATCGGCAAGATAATTACCGCTTCTAACACCGTACAAGGAGTTTGATAGATTGATTCCAGAAAGGACTCGGCTTTTGAATGGAATGGTTGTCATCCGGTAGACTTAATATGTAGGTGAAAACCTTCCATTTTGCTGAATTTATCCGGACGTAAGATGTACATTCTGGCAATTACTGCTGCGCTTATAATGTACATAAATTTCGTTATTTAACCTTATTGTTGCCCGGTATCAGCTCCCAACTTCAAGCTGTCTCCTCCTTGTGCTCATACGATGTATTGCCGATAGAAAATCATTTCGTATAGCGTTACGTCCCGCATTAACCAAGCTAGTCCTGTTTTTGTAAGCGAATTCCTTTCCTACTCCGTCTCCGTTTTAACTTGGTGGAAAGTTTGTCACAAGACATCGTTTTCATTCCTATCTGTTCTCTAATTTTACTGTCAATGATCATCTCTCTGTAGATTTGGAAAAGTCGGGCCAGCATGTAATTATGGCGTAATTTTTGTCCTGCATTATGGCCCAGTTCGCGTTCTTGCATCTCTTTCAGCCTCAGTCGTGGATTTGTACTGAAACTCCGGCAGATCAACATTCTTCAAGCATGTAGACATGCACTCACATCAGAAGAGGGCACGAATTTTCCACCCTGACTGTCCAGCCTCATTTTATTTTATTTTTGGACAAATGCATGCAGGTCTGGGGCTGTTGTGTTTATGGAAATTTATAGACTGACTGGAATGGTGGACTTGCTAGTCTCCAACGGAAGATGAGGAAGTTATTATACTTGCAAATTTATTGCCAGAGCCCTTGACCAAGATCGGTCAAGCAAAACTGGAAGAAGTTTCGCGTTAGCTATGTTAAGTCGTCATGGACATCGGAGAATCTGAGCTCGAAATCAAAAGAAATGCCAGTCATTGGAAGCATGTAATGAAAACTTATCAACTGGGACACTCACAAGCCCTTGATTCCATTCATTTCCTGTCTGCTTGTCGGATGCCGCTGAGGGCAAGTGATGTTCAGTTACCTAATCTTTCATAATTATACTACTCATCAAGTAGCACAACTTTAAACAATATTTTCATATTCACTCTGTTTCGTGATGACACGAAACCTTTTTCTCCGATCCTCCCGGTCTCTTTGTCCATCAACAAACAGATAAAGTCAGTTCAGTAAAGAAAGAAGTGAAAACCACGCTGTTCATTGCCAATCTCACAGACGAAGATTATGGTTCATACACGTGTGTGGTGGAAACGCCGTTCGGGATTTTCCGCAACAGCACCGAAGTTTTCCGTAAGTTTCAACCGCATGCTGCACGCACATCCTAAGGGTTCGTATTCCCAACTGAGTCGTGATTTTTTATTTCTAGATTATTGTTCTAACAGTCAATGGAATAATTACTTGGTAATATTCTCAGGCAGAGTGTATAGAACGAGTCCAGTTAGGGTTCCCCTCATTGAATACGCAGAATCAGTTAAGACGATAAGTTGAAATTGGAAAGTCCTATAACTCCCATACAAAACTTAGTGTGAATGTGAGATACTAAATTTGACGCTATAAAAGTATTCCGTAACACGCAATGGAATCGCGTAATGAAATTTTTTGGATCACAATCTGTTTGGTTGCCATTTTGACGCTTCTTTACACTAATCCACTACAATGAAAGTACTGATCCTAACCGATCTCGGGTATCCGATGCAAATGTACGAGAGTACCGCTAGTTTCAAGGAATTTGACACCAGGACAGCAATTTTGGTCACGCAGAGGAAGGCTATCGAAGAAATTCGAGTGCCTTAAGGTGAAATGTTCAAATGAGCACAGAAAAGTTAAAAAACAATCAGTAAATTTTAATCCGTCACAGGCACTTATCGACATTCATGTGTATATTTGTGAGCGTAGATAGCCTTATTTGTGTATACTCGTGCTTATGTATATATCGGTACGTATATACGTATGTATGTATGTATGTATGTATGTATGTATGTATGTGTGTATGTATGTATTTGTGCATGCCTATGTATGTATTTGTTGGTGTGAACGTTCGTTTTTGTTTATGTGTGTTTACGTGTATGTATGTGTGTGTGTGTGCGAAGCAAAACCATCACTTATGAGTGGGTTCAAAGTTTCTTAGAACTAATCTGAAGAGTCAGCATCCCGTCTTAAAAAATCCTTGTAAGATACTATCACCACAACTGATCAAAATATCAAAAATGATTACGTTGCGTTCAATTTGGGGCATCAAAATAGGGTAACAAAAATTTCCGTTCTCACTCATGCACATAATGAATGTTGGAGATAGTGACAAACCGACACTTTTAAATTTCGACGAATCGACTCATCAAATACTATTAACATTTGACATCCTGTCACAACACGATTTAGTATTGACTTTCACCTAACCCTTGTGTACACCTGCGGATAACTTGGTGGCTAGGTCAGTTCACGCACTATCCTCCATCTCGTGGTTGCATCTAAATACGAGTCGGCCTAGGCGTGCTACTGGTGCTTCTAGACGGACTTCAGTTGGTAGTGTGAAATTTGTCAGGCAATTGTCTCCGGTTTCGTGTCAAGACACTGCTGGAAAAGTTGGCAGTGGTCGAGTGAATCGGAAAATTTACGTGAAGACTTTTACATAACCAACCGTGAACCGGCATCACAGTTTCATGCTTGATCGTTGCACCAGCCTGGTACTGGCCGGTTGTAAATCGGTTATCACTATTGATCATCACACTCAACTGTCACCACCTATCTAGCCACTAAACAAAGACTTGGTCAATTCTAACCCAAGATTCATTGGCTGACAAACTGGATCTGGTAAACAACATTATTCTACAATTTGGTCAGCATTCGTGATCCACAAGATCGGAATTCAATAGACAGTCACGTGTCTATTCACTTAGACTACTAAACTGGATTAGTTATATCTTACATTCTCTCTCTGGATCAGATGGAAACACAAACAAAACAAAATAAAACAAAACAGATCACGTGTCGACGAACCGATTCGCTTTAAAATTGTGACTTGTGGACCGTAAACTAAATTGGATCATTTCCAAAGCTGTCCACACATGACTCTAGGAAAACAAATTGAGTCGAAATCCTCGCGCCGATTGACCGTACACGCGTACCTGGGATGAAAAATGAATTAGTATAGGCTAATAACACTGCAGCCTTATACGTATCCGGCCACGTTTGACAAGTGGTGTTCATTTAGTAGCCGTTATAAAAGTGGCATCAGCTCGCACCGAAACAGTTCTAATGCGGGCTGATATTGACCTGCTAATGCGGTTTGAATGAGGCCTAATCGCATCCCTAGCGTAATATGCAATTAACCTGGACTACCTGATCCTGGTATTCAGCTGACACACATGGACGCACAAGCCCGGTACTTAAATCACTGCCCACATCTTTTCAAAAACAAGACATCCATCATAAGTGCATGTATACGTATATCACCGGTGTATTTGATCACGTGATCCTCCTCGTTTCTGACAGTTCTGACCGTTCCATGCCGATTGGTTTTCGGCCAGTGTTGTGGGAAAGATTAACGTAATGTATATATGCATATATACATATGTATATTCTGGGGCATTCTGCCCTCGTTCCCAAGGTTGGCTCAGCCCAATTGACAAAGAATTTTCAACGAATCACAGTTGTCATTCTTCTGAGGACTCTTCGACGAACAGCTTCCATGCACACTCCTGATGCTACAGATTCGATTCTAGTGAAATGTATATATATATATATATATATATATATATATATATATATATATATTGCTTCCACTGAATGGGTAATACGGAAGCACGCACTAAAGGAGGAGACGCGCCAAGACATACGGGCAAAAATCTGTCAACAACTGGCGCACCCTAGGCGAAAATATCACCTACTTGATAACGAAATCAAAGCTGTAAAAGCACTCCAGAAAAATCGAGAAATAGTCATACTCCCCGCAGACAAAGGTAATGCAATAGCAGTGGTCGACAATGCTGAATACCAAGCGAAGATGAAAATATTACTGGATGATAACGAGATCTACCAACCAGTGA
>LUCM01004817.1:0-58207 GCA_008360955.1 Fasciolopsis buskii | reverse complement strand
CCCTACTCACTCCCATCTATTCAACTCCATACAGAAACAGTTACCTTGAAAATTAATGCTAAGAATTGCGGGTAGTAATCACTGGGGAGCACCGCTATCCGCCTTTTTTAATTGTGTACCTTTTCCATTCCTCTCGCAGTCTTGCGGCTTTTTCACAAGCGAGATAGTTAAACGTGGTAGATGGACTGTTTACGATATACCGAATCCGAGGTATTTGATTTCACTTAGAAGCTTACGAAAGTATACCCACCTTGTTTCATCGCGAAATGGCATATTGTCACAAATATCCTGTGTCCATCAATCAAATCACAGCTGCCCGGTCTAGGAACCAACAACGCGCCAAATTAGTGACGTGGCGCAATAGTTGCTTTTTTTCAGCTCATATAAGTACTCCATGATTGAGGATTTACGACCGAAATACAGATCCTTGTTGCTAAGAAGAAGGATGGTCATCTAAACAGAAATCCGTAATGTCACTGATTTAATTAGCACGATTCTGGAGCTTTCTTACTCCATACCTGAATTCCTACGATGGCACAGCAGTTAAGTCTGTCTGAATAATGTTTTGGGTCCTGTTGGGTTGGAGTTGACTTGAAATTGGTTCATTTGTTCATCGCATTGGTGAATCTTAACTCGAATCAACGTGTGAGATCTGTGGTAGGAGATTTCGTGGAGGGAGGGGTGAATCAGTATGCTTGAGCTGGGCCGGATTGGATCGAGAAAGTACTTGGAATCGTTCGCCCTGTTTCCAAGTAAATTACAATGCTTGTGTGTTGATTGTTTGTGTTTAATGATTGGTTTGTGTTTTGTTTGGGGGTTGTGTTGGTGTTGATTGGGGTGGTTTGAGTGAGGGACAACACATCATCTTTTCTCTCTCCCAGAAAGAAATCCTAATACGTCAGTACCTGATGGATCCGAAAGTTTGCTTATCCTATTTGTATCCATTTCCATTTTAAATTTAGAATTACGCTGCATACACGATCCACCAATTCCTACCTTAACTCCCATCATTCCAACTCCATACAGAAACAGTTACCTTGAAATTAAGCTAAGATTGCGGGTAGTAATCACTGGAGCACAGCTATCCGCCTTTTTATTGTTTACCTTTCATTCCTCTCGCAGTCTTGCGGCTTTTTTCACAGCGAGATAGTTAAACGTGGTAGATGGACTGTTTACGATATACGAATCCGAGGTAGTTGATTTTCACTTAGAAGCTCTACGAAAGTAACCACCCTGTTTCATCGCGAATGGCATATTGTCACAATATCTGTGTTCCACAATCAAATCACAGCTGCCCGGGTCTAAGGAACCAACCGCCAAATTAGTGACGTGCGCATAGTTGCTTTTTCAGCTCATATAAGTACTCCATGATGAGGATTTACTGACCGCATACAATCCTTGTTGCTAGAAGAAGGATGTCATCTAACAGAAATCCGTAAATGTCACGATTAATTAGCACGATTCTGGAGCTTCTTACTCCAATACTGAATTCCTACGATGCACAGCAGTTAGTCTGTCTGAATAATGTTTTGGGTCCTGTTGGGTTGAGTTGACTTGAAATTGGTTCATTTGTCATCGCCATTGGTGAATCTAACTCGAATCACGTGCTGAGATCTGGTGGTAGGAGATCCGTGGAGGGAGGGGTGAACAGTATGCTTGAGCTGGGCCGGATTGGATCGAGAAGTACTGGAACTCGTTTCGCCTGTTCAAGTAAATTGACAATGATTGTCTTTGTTTGACCATTATTCACCGTTTTCATTTTAGCAGTAAGCTCGGTGTGATTTCTGGTCACAGGATTTTTCTTCCAACTGGTACACAGATGCACATACACACACAGGCGCAAAAGCAACACAAGTGAAAGGTTCATGTTTAGCCCTGACGACGACGAACACCTTGGAAGTAATCACCTTTGATTTGTTACCAACACGTCGGTGACAATGCTATGGTACAACAAACCACTCCAGCGACCTACTTCGTAAAACACTGTTGGGCAGACGCGGATAACTGAACACAGAAGGAAAGAAAAGTGCAGACCTACAGATAAGGCGGCCTTATCAAAACTTGAGCGCGATTCAGCCATCGCTCTGCATGCCATAGCAGAAGGGCATAACATAGATTATGAAAACGCAAAAGTACTTCAACGTGGATTCAGAACCTGCACTGAGCGTAAGGTTGCCGAGGCTCTGGCGATAAGCACCCACCCCACATGCATAAATCGGAACGACGGAGCAGAGATCTCGGAGATATGGACAGCCCTAACATCATTAAGAAACAAGCATACCAAAGGTCACCGCGCTAGTTGACCCNATTGCGGGTAGTAATCACTGGAGCACAGCTATCCGCCTTTTTATTGTTTACCTTTCATTCCTCTCGCAGTCTTGCGGCTTTTTTCACAGCGAGATAGTTAAACGTGGTAGATGGACTGTTTACGATATACGAATCCGAGGTAGTTGATTTTCACTTAGAAGCTCTACGAAAGTAACCACCCTGTTTCATCGCGAATGGCATATTGTCACAATATCTGTGTTCCACAATCAAATCACAGCTGCCCGGGTCTAAGGAACCAACCGCCAAATTAGTGACGTGCGCATAGTTGCTTTTTCAGCTCATATAAGTACTCCATGATGAGGATTTACTGACCGCATACAATCCTTGTTGCTAGAAGAAGGATGTCATCTAACAGAAATCCGTAAATGTCACGATTAATTAGCACGATTCTGGAGCTTCTTACTCCAATACTGAATTCCTACGATGCACAGCAGTTAGTCTGTCTGAATAATGTTTTGGGTCCTGTTGGGTTGAGTTGACTTGAAATTGGTTCATTTGTCATCGCCATTGGTGAATCTAACTCGAATCACGTGCTGAGATCTGGTGGTAGGAGATCCGTGGAGGGAGGGGTGAACAGTATGCTTGAGCTGGGCCGGATTGGATCGAGAAGTACTGGAACTCGTTTCGCCTGTTCAAGTAAATTGACAATGATTGTCTTTGTTTGACCATTATTCACCGTTTTCATTTTAGCAGTAAGCTCGGTGTGATTTCTGGTCACAGGATTTTTCTTCCAACTGGTACACAGATGCACATACACACACAGGCGCAAAAGCAACACAAGTGAAAGGTTCATGTTTAGCCCTGACGACGACGAACACCTTGGAAGTAATCACCTTTGATTTGTTACCAACACGTCGGTGACAATGCTATGGTACAACAAACCACTCCAGCGACCTACTTCGTAAAACACTGTTGGGCAGAGGAAGATGACGGCGACTCAACCCAAGTCTTCCCGAAACGAATCATACTCATACCCTGTTGTAACCACACCACGTTAGACATCTCATTAAACTTTGCACTCAAGGCCTCGTGCTCGCAATCCCGCCATCATGCTATACCCTCTTAAGATTGAATTCAGAAACTGCAAAGTGAATGGGAGAAATTGCATGTTTAATTTGAGAACAATTGGCCATGATATATATCGCTCACCCTTGGCACACCTTATTGGTCAATTGAACACATCAGTCACCAGCCAATGGTTGATCACCTGTCTTCTCGCACTCGTTTTGAAAAGAACCGGGGTCACCCTCAGTAAGGCATCACGCATACTAGCGGACGAACTTCAGTCCAGCGCGGTGCTCTGTAGTCCACCGATTTGTACGAGACAGGTCTCCCTCAGTTCTTTTCGAAACGAGTGTGTGAAGACAGATAACCACCCACGGACGGGTGACTGATGTGCTCAGCTGACTAATGGGATGCACCAAGGGAGAACGTAACTTACCACGGCTACTTTTTCTCAAATTAAACTTAGTTTCTCATATTCACTTTACAGTTTCTCATTTCAATGTTTTTTTTCTGAATTTAATCTCGAAATGATAATCGGAACGAGAAGGAATCAGGACTCGGTTGTTCATCCACACTATCCGGGTGATTATTGGTATACATGTAGACTGACTCTGGGTTAAAACATTAACGAAATACTCTTCTCTGTGGACGATATGTTCACTGCATGCATATTTATTTACCGAAAGTAGATTGGGATTATTGATGATAGGCAGATTTTTGTAAGTTTCTGCTTGCATCGTGGTCAACTGCATTGTTGCTGCAGATGTCAAGAGAGAGAGAGAGAGATCAAACAAGCTGGGATAAAACAAAGCAGGTAATGACAATTTAGCTCACAGCATACTGTCCTGTAAAGTGTCCAGATCACCTCGTGTGTGATATGTCCACTGACATATCATAGGAATTATTGGGGTGCTATTGGGAGGACAATTGTATTTCGGAGTAAAATGACGGAATAATTGCGGGGCAATGTACCTGGCAGTAGGTGTTCGCTTTCAAACAGTTATCCTGTCGTTAATAGTTGCCCGATTTATGTACCAGCACTTTACGCAAGTGGATCTGTATAGATTGGTCATTTATATTACGGGTAGGTTTACTACAAAAGCGGGTAACACTGTTCACAACTTTAGCAATAGTTCAACTGAATACTCCATTATATCGTCTGAAAGAAACAAATATTTTTGCGCGTGTATTGTTTTTTAAAACTTTCCAACGAGTAGGCGACAATGTCACTCATCATTATTAGTAATGGCATTAGCATCAATGTTTCCATGGTTACTTCAACTGGTACCCCCCGTCCCGGCACAAAATGAATCCGGCAGTGATGCCTAAATTCAGTCTGCGGTTCGCCATCGGACCACATGCATTCCATAGCTGATTAGCGAATTTCTCTACCCCAGTGATTCGGTCTAACTTGGATCGAGTTTGTTTGACTGCACATGAGGATAGTTGACCAAAATCATTCAATGTCGATGAGGTGGAAGGAATTTTGTACCGTGTACTTATCAGTTCACGGCCCTGGAGTTACATGCCAAAATAGACGACAACCGGTGGATGTTCCTGTAACCTGGCCCAATTTGAGCATCGCTGTGACATGCAAAGAGAGCGGCTCGTGTTTTTAGTCGGTTTACTTTTTGTGGCATATTTTATGCGTCTATTTACTAGAGACCCGAGGATAAATCAATTTTGACTAATCAAATACGATTTTATTTTATGTAGGTATTGCAAGCTTTTCACTGCTTTTCTCCCGTACAACATTGACATGAAATTAGGATTTATTGTATTATATTGTATTGTGTTGTATAGACTTTTGCGTCCAATAAACAATGTCGCATTTCACAAAAAACGTTTGGGAAAAATAAAAAAGTTGCACTCATCACCTTGAAAAATGAAATAAAAACTCGTCGAAAAATGATCTGAGCACATTATGACAGGTTGCTCAGCAATTCGGCTGAAACCCGGTCACGGTTTGTCAAAATTCGTGCTAAATATGGGAGAGTGGGGTTCCTATAGATATTGATTCTGGAGGGTATGGAACGAAAGCGGATCGTGTAGAAATATGAGAGCGCCACTTTGAAAGATCGTTGTGCAGAGGATGCGTGGGATCAGAAAGAATTTTGTGAGCGAATTTCTCATACGCTGCTAGGTGTTGACCACATCGATTAAGGGGCAATTCAATTAGTGGTATGAATGACACCCGGCTAATAATTGATAGTCCTCGGCGAAGAATTTTAGAGTCTTTTTAAGCAGACCTGGAAAAATGACAATATAACAGTAAAGAAAGAATGGAAAAACAATGGTTTACAAATCGGGAGATGGTGCTTTGTTTCATCTTGTAGTGTCAAAGCTTCCGGATATGAAATGACAACCGTCGGAGACTCTTTACACAGGTAGAAATATGAGTAATCCACTTCAGATTTTTATCAATAGTAACTCCTAGATATTTCACAGAATCAACCCTGGTAGGCGTTTCTGAGTCGACGGAATGCGTTTCGTATGGGTAGGCGAGAGAAGGACAACCGACTGCCATGATTCTGTGTTACTGATTTGAAACGCGACTGCAGTTAATCGAAGAAGCTAATAAATAGGGGCTTGGACGACAGAGAAGTGAAGAAGCACAAATGTTACTAACTAGATTTGTCGACAAGCGGTCCAGTAACCACCTTACGACAAGTTTTCCCTTGATGTTGTCAACTTTGACGTAAACTGAATGTGTCATTGCGTTCCATTTTTGAATAATGCCACAGTTTTCCCGGTAATATTACTTTATCTGGAGAGCTAGTTTTTATAATAATATCGAAATATAATCAAAAGCGGTTGTATGAGACGGAATTAACTACGAAAATAAGGGTCTGCAGTAATTTTGTATTTCTGAAACAATTCATTGTATGCAGCCTCGCATTTTCAGCCATTATATCTGACATGCCAATTATCTGGCTTAGCCAGCAGTGACGATGCACTGGAGTGTCTTCTTAAACGTGCCTACGTCCGAGCAGCCCCCGGATGGTTTTGTAAGTGGATCGTGTCAGTGGTCGATCGAATTCAAACTGGCCTCATCATGTGTGTGTCTGAAGGAGTGTTTCTACGTACAAGTCTGTTAAGGTGTGTCCGTGTTAGGCAGAGTGATCATGGTCCTCCGATGCATAAGTTCATGTATTCATGTCGTTTTTTCATTATATTGCAGAATGATTACAAAACTATTCAAAATGCCACCAAACTGACATCCCAGATCAGCATATTTGAGCGCTTTGATCGTCTAGGCGTAAATCTCTGTCGCAAGAGGAAAAAGGATGACTCGATCTACGGAACTGAAGATGTCTTTATGCCTAGTTCCAAACGAATTTGATATAAGCCTTGACACTCCTGACATAATTCCGAAATACGGTAAAAAGAAAATGACGTGGCTAATACGTCAGCATGTGACACGATCTGGATTTCAGAGTGGAAAAACACCGCTATAGGCTCCGCAGCCAAACACAAAATGGGGTTCCAAAAACCGGTCAAAACCGAGATGGTGGCGGCCGGAAGGGCCTTTAACTGGCCGTGATACAGGAATGTAAATATCCGATCATCTCCCTTTGGCCTTTTAGCCTAACCGGTAGAAGTTGGTTGTCACTTCCAAAACAACCGTGCGAATGGAGACGAGGTCGGTAACTTTGCACAAGGCCAACGAATTTGCGTTAGTTTAAAATTAATCTTGCCCGAATTAGTAAGAACGATTTTTGTTGTAGCACAAACCAAACAACTCACATTGGGCAAACTGTCCTCAGTCTCTTGTCTGAACTTTTGAATTACAGTTTAGCCACAAATTATCATTGTTAATTCACTGGACCATCTACACAGATTACTTTTTGTTCTGTTTTTCTCTCTTGCACTGTTGCTGCGGCCGCCTTGCAGGAACGCGGACACTTCCGGTTTCCCCCTGGGGTAAGTCTCCAGTCCAATAACCTATGGTTTCTGATACCAGTACCAACCTCAAACTCCCTTCCCCCTCCAGGACAGAGAAAACGACCGCATGGTGTCTGATACAACTAATAGCCGGAAGTAATCATCATTCAAGTGGATTTACACAGCTGATTGGGAAACATGGGATCACGTGACAAAAATTAGATGTGGAAAATGAAAACGCCCCCATCGAGGCATCGGTGGTCCGACAGCCACTTTATGGGATGCTACGTTAACTTAGTTGTTTGTGTATCCCGATTTCACACGGCTGTTTGTGATCTGACGGGTTATTTTACTTATTCACCGGACTGTGTGGTCACCGATTGTGTGCTTCTCTATTGGACATCACAGATAAAATACTGAAGTACGCGCAACCCATAAAGTTAACTACCGTCAACTTACAATGAGGCGTGGGGATGAAACTCCACTTAGGTTACCTGCAGCGAAGTCCACCATCAGTAGGGGGCCGGACACTGCGCTCCAGAGACACATGACCATGCGAATCAGTGATGAATAGGTGAATCATCAGCATGTGGGAAAGTTCAACAAACCGCTGAGGGCCTGCTCGGTAGCCAAATGGCAAAGGCGTTCGACTCAACCACTTTTCTCGGGTTTGCGTTCCCGATTCGGGGGCGGTGGATATGCACTGCTTATGATCCCTAACAAGGATCATACAACTGTACAGTGCTTCCAATGGTTCTTAATGCCGAGCTCAACTTTGAAATCATACAATGTCATGAAAGCTGAATGCGCATCGAAACTGGCCATTCATCGGAACTTCACCGTCTAACCCATCGACCTCTTGTGTGTATGAAATCAAATCCGTGTTTTATTTTCATTAGTTTGTGAATGGCCGAGGCCATTTAAATGATGCTGGTGAACACGGTAAGGAAGTAAATCACTTTGCCAAACTTCAGTTTTACAGAACTTATTATGTATAAAGGTTGGTTCAGCCCAACTAGCAATGGATTATCAACGAATCCCGGCCGTGATTCTTCTGTGGACTCCTGAACAAAGGGCGCACACTTCTGTCACTACAAATTAGATTCTGGTGAGAAATACCAATTCGGAATGTGCAAGTTTAAGGATTTTGGACAAGGGAGTACCGGATACGCCCACCTCACTAGCAACAATAACCGCGAAACCAGTTTTGTGCTTTCGAGTTAATTTTGTTCACGCATCCAGGTAAAATTAACAATATATATATATATATATATATATATATATCATGGCATCGCGGTTTCCAGCTTCTTAACCAGTGGTGCTGGAATAAAGGAGCTACGACTGTGTTTCAAATTGTCCAGTGCACATATTACAAATCATTTAGGCTTCGACCGATTCACGTGACTTGGTCGATAGCGTCACGTGAGTACAACGAGGTTCCAAACTTAACTATTCAGGTTAGACCTAAGATTCACCATAAAAAATCAATAATCTCTCAGTCTGTACAAAACTACGACTTTTTACACCGTCACGGATTTAGAATGTATACTAAGCAATTCTTGGTAAATCAGAATAAAAGCGTAATTGTCAGCAAAAAAAATCTTGTTTCTGGGGCGAGCATGTTTTTGCTCATTTTTATTTCTACAAAACCAGATGAGGTTGAAGATGATTGTGCGGAGAGTAGGTTGAGAGATGCTGCAAGGAATTTGTCAACGTGGAATACAGTTGAGTTGTTCCGTTTTTTTGTTGTTCTGCTGCCAAGCTACCCAGGCCAAAGCAGTTGGCTTTCTTAGGAATCCAAAGCCGGAGAATTTAGCCATCCAAAACTCAACTCTCCAGACAACGGGAAGACGCGTGTAGTTCGTAATTCCAGAGGGGACGATGTCCGATTGCTCCGTTAACACAAACTTCGGAGGAGACCAGACATCCTGGGTGCCCTACGACGTGGACTAGGATGAGCCGGCTATTCGGTTGGAAGTTAGAGACTGGCAATCCCTCCTAGACTTTTCGTCGTTCAACAAGTTGGACGGCGCCGAGCATTCACCTTCGTCGGCGCAAGGACAGTTCCATCGTGAGGCGGCTGTAACCTGTTGGGATGAGTCTACTAGTAAATCATGTGTCACAGTTCGGTATAACGACCCTTTTGCCTGGACACATACACAATTCACTCAATCAGAAGAGCTGTCTCATTAATGGGAACATCGAACATTCCTGGATTCTTTATGCACAGAACAGAAACAAACAGAAGAGGAAATCAATAATAATAATAAGTCGTAGCAAGGGAAAATGTATTTTTGCACTTTCACTATAAATATTTTGCATTCTGTTGGTTGTTTCGGACTATTTTTAAGGGGGTGAGTTCAACAGACAGGCCATACAGCATTCACGCCACTGACTGCGGGTCTGAGCCATATCTATCAGCGTCTCCAAACAACAACAGTCCTCATCTCTTGGGCACCAACCGACGCCAAAGCCAAAACTAACTTCTTCATAACTTTAAGGCAAGTCATAGCATGGCCGCCACATCACTTCGTCTAGCCTTGCTCAGCAAGCACAAAAAGAGCACGAAACGTTGGACGATGGGCAGATATACGCAATACGTGTCCAAGCCACCAAAGTTGACGTAGAGTGATTACCTCAATCAGATGATGATTGTCTGCACCCAACACACGAGGACGCACCTGGTCATTGTTCGCCCGATGCTCCCACCAGACACAAGCAATGTTTTGGAGACATCTGTGCTCGAAAACAGAAGGTCGCCGGGCATCCTCAACGCGAATAGACCAGATCTCACAAACTTAAAGAAGAACATTACGGATTGTGGCACTGCACACCATTTCCTTGAAGGAAAGCCGGATGTGATGGCGGTGCCACAAGTGTTGCAGGTTCGTGAAAGCTCCTCTGGCTTTTGCAGTTTATGATGTGACCGTCTTCTAACCACCTCCGCCAGGTGTGATCAGGCTCCCGAGGTACTTGAAGCCACTGGATACCTCTAACCGGTCACCAGAATGAGTGAGTGCATGCATAAGCTCCTTTCAGTATTGGAGAAGTACCTTGCATTTTGAGGGTGCGAAGCACATGCCGTTACTAGAGATCTCAATCGCCAAGCGGCCCAAGGCGCGTTGACATACCTGTGCATCGTCACTCAGCAAGCAAATATCATTGGCATACTCCTAGTCAAAAATTCTGTTCCTCGAGAGGAGTTCAACTTTACCGTTTGAAAGATCACATAAAACGTTCTGTAGAACATACTCTATGACAGTTGAAAAGAAATGTGAATATAGGCAGTTTTGTCGTACTCCGTTGGAGATGACGAAGGGAGGCGAAAGCTGGACATTAGCCCTGACCCCACCGGATGTATGACCGTACAACTCTTTGAGGATCGACACATACTTCCCGGGTACTCCATTTCTCAACAAACAGTTCCATAGTGCAGACCTATCAACGGAGTCAAATTCTGCGCCAATGTCTAGGCACATGATGACCGTTGGCCTCTGGATAGTAAACGGTGCTGTGACGCCTGTCAGAGGGTAAATATTTAATCGATGCATTCACGACCAGTGCGAAACCCAGTCTGTTCTTCACGAGTTTGCCCTTCACGTGTGTTGTACAACCTGTGAAGAATGATGGACGAAAGCAACTTTGAGGCCATCAGGATTAGGCTAATATTCCTATGATTGGCGCTGTCACTATACAAGCCCTTTTAAATGATGGGTGCGACGATCGACTCCCCCAACGTGAAGGGAACGTTTCGGAGTATCAGTCCTTGGAGAACAATACCTGAAGTTCTCTGACTAGTCCTCCATCTTCAAATAAACCTGGGAAAACCCATCGGAGTCAGGAATGGCTGCGTGAGGCGCCGACGCTGAGGACCAGCTAGATTGTGCCTAAAAGTGCTCCGCCCAGCGTACAAGACGGCGCTATTGGTTGTGGATAGGCGAACAATCAGCTTCACAGATCGTTTAGCAAACAGCCAATGCTCTCCTATCGGTAGTTCGGGTGATGTGAAACCGCTTGGAGGAATTTACCGTAACGGGAGCATGTTCCACCTCAAAAGGTCGTTGAGATGACCAGATCTCGCGATGTTTATGCAAGCCTGCGTTGAGTTCACGTCTCATCATGAGCCGTGCTTCATTATACTCACTACCAGCCAGGATGGACTGGCATGTGTCAACAAGGCACAAAAACTTAGACAAAATCCCGGGTGTCACAGTGTGAAGAGGCAGACCACGGTTATCTAAGCGAGCAGAGTACCAGGCAATCTTGATGACGGGCCAGTGATTATTGATGTTTTGAGTTGGGGGCAGTCCTAGCTTTTCAGCCCGTGCCTTTCGAAAGGTTGATAGGCGAATCAGACCAGATAGCTTATCTCAGTCTAACGGACTCAGCAACGTGCGTTTTCAACACCCTCCAAAATATGTGCAGTTTTCCACAGAAGGCTTCCTCGACTGCATCTGGGCAGCGGTCCTTTGACGCCTACGCTAAGACGACATACAAGTTGCCTCTATCAGAGGGACGGCTGTTTACTTTGGACCAACCTTTAAGTTTCATTGAGCCTAGCCGGAAGTTAACTGGGATCCGGTCAATCAGTGCACCCTCAGCCCTCTCACTGAGAGCCATGCCAACGCTAGCAACACCAAAACTCACAACTTCAGGGTTCCCAGAGAGACGCAGGTGAAACTTCACGGAAGGACAACATGGGGTTGTAAGTCGGATAAGTGAGCTGAAGTTTTAAATGCAAGTCTCTTGGACACAACACATGTACGGCTAGGGTTTCCAGTGCACGAGCTATACACCCTTGTTGACCTGTACGCAACAGTGTTTGCACATTCAGTGTGAATAGTTTTAAGGGGCATTGAGGACGAAGTATTGCATCAACCGGCGGGAGCGGATTCGGTGAGACTTGGACGCTATCCGAGAGAGAACGCGAGAGAACAGGAACAGGACTAATTCCAGCGATACCACTACTAGCATGACCGACTGCAGTTCCAAAGAATGTAAAAGATAGGGCGGGAAGAGAAAGAATAACACGAGTTAGTAAAGAAAAAAATAATTGCGTATGGTGGAAGGACGCTTTTGCAATCGTGAGAAGAGGGAGAAACGGTCGTGTGGAAAAGAGTCATAGTGATGGGTGGATGATGTATTGGATGTTTTGCGTCTTGGTCGCCCAGTCTAGAGTAGACCTTTTTATTCGAGGATGCGTCCGTCGTCTTTGCGCAGCCAAGCGCTTTCTGTAAGGCAGCAAAATCATCCTGGACTAGCCGGATCGGTTCATGCGCCTCTTCTGGGAAACCTTGCCGAGTCAGCGGATCTCGACAGGGGACCAAAGGCCTTATTTGGTTGATGGGCCACACTCTCCACCTCATAATGCCACCTGCGGACTCTTGTCATAATTTTTAGGCAGATCATTTCCCGGTCAAAAACTCTACCACTCCCTCTACATTGCCGCTGCTTGTCCTCGGCCGCTTAATTGGTAGGCTTAAGCCTACCTCATTCACGGTTAGCCACCCTAATCCGCAAACGAGGGACTCGTTCAGTAGCAGACAGGTCTGCTCTGGGGAGCCAAACGTATTTCGTCAATGACGTTTTTGTCTAATTAGTGTATAAACAATTGCCTTCTAGCTAAGCTGTGTGACCTCCAGCTGTCAGGGTATTCTTACTCTCTTCCGTTGCGTGGTCCGCGGTCGAAGCTATTCCCACTGTGACGGTAACTCTACTCATTGCTACTATACCACATATCAACATTGTTATGATAAATCCTCTTCAACAGGAGAGCATAATTGAGATGCACTATTATGTGAGAACATTTCAAGAGACATTCAGAGCCCGCAGCGATGTTGGACGCCGAAAATGTTCACCTTCTACAAAAAGAGTTTATTTGAAGGCTCTCATCCGATCCTACTTACTTTCACATCTGCCCTAATGCGATCATTTACCCAATGATATGATTGTCAGAGCACTTTTGACCGGTGTAGATCAAGTCCATATGGGACATATGCTCAGGTAGAGGACGAAGAAATCCCGTCCAGTCTGGTGCATTGTTACTATGATAGAAATGTTTGATTAGATATTGTGTGTGAACAATTCGATCCAATACCGGAGTGAATAAGCGTGAGCTATTTTTTCTGCATCGGTTTTATTTAGTTCCCGGGTCTTATTAGCTCCGCATCGAACATAATAAATATGCGTTATAAAATTAAATTACACAGGAGAAATTGTCGTGCCAGAATTTGGTCCTTTCGGCCAGATGCATCGCCTGACATCTCCGCTGCTGCCCGGAGATAGATGCACGAGCTAATGGAAACGTCGTGGAGTTGCTTTCTCACCAAGAAAATGTTGTATTCCAAGGTTGCCGATTTTACGTCGAACCCAACAAATGGTGCATCGATTCTTTTGGTACATCGTAAGGTCATTTCGTTTTCCATAGGTCCATTTAGAATGTTACTGCGTTTAAGTTTTCAGATTAACGGATTGATTTCCAGATCGCTTTGTTTTATGGTTTTCCAGTTAGCACTGAGATTCACTTGCCATATGTGTGACTACCTACGTATTGATGACTATCTTTCTCAATGCCATGTAGAAGGCAAATGGGTTAGCTAAATTGAAGATATGCCTTCAGTAAATTATTATGAAGAATGCTTTTCCATCCATCCAGATTAATTTTGCGAGAAAGGTCCTATAAACAGAGCGTACTCGAACTAACGAGCACACAGTAATTTGTCCATCCTGGCCAATTGATTCCATTACTAGCCCGTTAAGGATCTCAGCAGCTGCAAATGGCTCTGATAAAACAGGAGAGTCAAGAATAGAAAGCAAATCAGCTCCCCCTCACATGACATTTGATCCAGATTTTTGGACTGTACTGAAAACGTACCACTTCTTAGTATCTTTTACGATATTCCAAGGAATTTTTGTAATGCATTAGCCTTTTTTGTTCGTCCGTCTTCCCGGAATGTTTCAAAAGTTTAAGACAGCAACTCTTCGATCAACTCTGAAATATCACCATACTGAGCATTACGCAACTGTTCTCTTCTCAGATAAATATGCCAGCAACCCGTTGTCAGAGAGTGAAACTCGAGTCCATTCAAACGAGCCAAGCCTGATCTCGCGTAATTTGAATGAGAAAAGTAAGTCACACGACAAAACAAATTAGTCTGTTGTGAAATATTGGATATTTTATTGCATGGCACTGTGTAAGATGCGATAAAACTCAGCGGACAAGGCAGGAGCAAAGCAGTGGTACTATTTGCAACGACAGTTAGCCAAACCCCAACGCGGTTTTTTGCCGACAGGTTCTCTGTTTCCTCGTGTTACATTAGTCATGCGGTGAACGATCGATAAAATGGCAGAAAGAATTGTTCCCGTCTTTGGGGTATTCCGAATGACATTCACATATAGGGAAGTACAGAAAATTTGAGCGAAAAATGATCGCCTTTTCGGGCAATTCGTTGTGGATCAAATGTGAAGGTAACTGGGACAAGTGGGCGTTTGTTTAGTTAGACCACCGCCTGATACACAGAGGGCTGTCTGTTGTTTTTGTCCAAAATATCTGCGATTACCTCAGTATTCTGTTGCGAAAAATACAGCAGAGTGCGCGGAGGAATTGGTCCTCATTTGCTTATTTCAATAATAAGGAATCTCCGTGCAAAAATGGAGACAAAATTCTGTTTTGTCTTCCTAATGTACAAATTAGGGCGGCCTAGAACCTTAACTCCGATATTGCTTTTCAAATTCTCGCGCCTTCGAAAAATGCGACGATGCGTTATTCGGAGAATGGACCGAACACCTTCCAGATGGTCCAGCAGGTTTTGTTCGACTGACACTCGCTTACCCTAAGTTCGATCCCTAGGGTCGTAGTTGGATTGGAATTTGTGATACTGATGATTCATCAAAACATGGAGCAGGATTTAGATTAGTTCTATCGGTAATGTAAACATTGACATGGTATGATAATCGGTATTATATACCGATCTTTCTTCTTACTACTCAAAGCATCATTTATCGTGCGCATTTTGGAACACGAACAACTTCAAGAGTTTCTGGTGGTGAAGACTTGATGTGGCCTTCACGAGCTTCTTTGCACCGTATTAACATCTACCTCATCAGATTGAAATTGTAGAATCATTGTACAACTTTGGGATCCGAGTCATTTTGAAGCATTTCGTAGCATTTCCTATCCACGGCGTTCGAAATGAGACGAGAAACAGAAACGAACGGCTTCATGTAGCGCACCAGTACGGTTAAGCTGCCCGTATTAGTTTTTCGGGATCTATGGAAAGCCAAAACTAGCAGGACCTAACGTCCTTGTCGGTTGCGGGATTTCTCAGTTCATAGATTTTTATGCATTGGATGCGTCACCTCTAGAAGATGAACAGCTTTCACGGGTAGGGCATGTTCTTATGAAGTAAACTTACAACGAATGATTGTGGACTCTTGGACAGTGAAACATGGGGCATTGTACCATTGCCAGGTTGGTAATTTAATTACTGATGCTGCGCAGTATCTGACAGGGTTCTAATGCCACTCACTCCCTTTTTATGCGAATAACTAAAGTATCTATCTTCTCCGGTGTTCTACATGTATAATTTATTATACGTGCTATCCGTTGACAGTGTTGTTCATCTAGGCAACCGTTCTTTCGATAGAGAAACAGCACCTTTCAGCAGACTATCTAAGAAACATGGTGATCAGGTGAGTAATGACGGTCCCGTTCATAGTCATAAAATCTAACTGGGAATTTCCCACATTATAACTGTGGCTTACACATTTTATGTAACGATGTCTCAGCCACGAGGTACAATTTTCCCACTGGATAATCCGGTACGCTTCACCTTGAAATCCCTGGATAACCCATTACTTTAAAAGAAATCGCTGTAAATATGCTTTCTCGGTTAAACTAAGCGTCGTAAATTTTGTACGATATTCCACTTAAATATGCACCTTTGGTTCAAACAGGATGATAGAGAAATGATATTCGAAAAGATTCCTTTTCGGTGGCTTGCAGTGATTCAGCTTACTCATTCACCTGAAGAGAACTCAAATAGCTAGGCAGACAGATGCAAACACAAACTTACTATAAGTGCGCAGAGTAACACATGACTGCCCGGTCGGTAATCAGTTTTCGGTTCTTTAAATTAACAGCGAACGGTTGGTTCTTGGTAATTTGCAAGGCAGATTCCGTTTGGTTTGTGATTTATCTTGCCAGCTGTTGATTTGTTTACTTACTATGGCCATATACAGGCAGCTTGCATTATTCCGAGAATTATGCTTCATACATTCTGCCGGTTTGAGGCACACAGGAAGCAACTGCCATCTTCTGTACTGCTGCAGAATGCTTGCTCCCTGTCTACGGAGTTTTTATTAGACTAAGATTACTACGTATTCCACCAGTAAACGAAACCGCTTAAATCTGTCTAATTTATGAATATAATAAATATCTGGCTTGCATCTTCAACGTACAAGGTAATTCTCGAAATCCGACAAGGGCATGTGTCTGCATTCATCCGCTGTTGTGACTAGTTAGAAGTTGATGATGAATTTAGATATCTGAGGAGCACAATTAAAGTTAAAGGTGGTTTCAAGGAGGTGATTGCGTCACGAACAACGACAGTTAGACTAGCTTTCGCAAACACATACCACCTTTGACATCGAGTATCCCTCGGGGAACTGACGTACAGAGTCACAATTCATGATGTTCTTCTTTGCGGTTACCAGACCTGAGAATTTTTGAGAATATTTGAATGCTTTTTGTATTCAACCGCCGATGTCACCAAAGCGTTGTTCCAATCTGGCAGGAACAGTGAGTTTGTGATGACGAAGTACTTCGCCGTGAACTGGGTTCTGACGGTATAGAAAAACTGCAATATAGAGTCTAGGCAGAAAGGCAATCGAGATATGCACAAGACCTATTACCGACCCCCATCACACTCCAGAGAGAAGACTTACACCACGGAACAAGATAAATTCAGCAGAAGCCAGTGGTACAATCCTAAATTAGAATATCAGAAATTGGGGAAGGGGATGGTGTGTTCACAGTCATCAGCTGTGGGTTCTTGATCGTTAAACTGCATCTCATTGACAACTGAAATAAGTAGAGAGGAAGGGATCAATGAACAGAAATCACCATTACATCCCAAAGAGATTAAATGAAGAATAACTGATAGTTATCCTCTAAGCGAGATCAACACTTCACATTGCCTTCGGTTATTCGGACACGTATTACGTACGTCCGCCCATCACCTACTTTTTCGCCCCTTTTTGGCTTTTGTTTGACAAGGCTGAAGGGACAGACTCGATGCTGTCCGACCATGATGCAATTCAGCTCTGTGCACAGACCGCCAAAGGCTTTGATGTTATTTTGAATTGGATCGGCTAAGGTGAGATTGGCATTAGGAATGACACTGAAGCACACCACATGTGCTGGTATCCGATATTTTTCCAATGCGTGAGACTCTGTGGGTGATTCACAGCAAGGTTCTTACCCCGCTAATTCATTACACCGTCTTGCGACGAATTTAAGTACAAATCATGTGATGCAGGCTGATAGCACTTCGCTGAAGGCTGGGTGCACAACCAGGCAGTCGAAACCGTGACAAAACACATTCGCAAAGTGCCTTTGGCCTGAAGCCATCCAAAGGAGAAGAGTTCTTCGTTATTTATACTTAAACGCAAGATTTGTAAATATGCACCAACGTGTCTTCCAGCTGCTATAGCTCTCAAGTTGCCTTCAGTTGCTTGGTTTAGATCGGAATCCATCCAATGCGTACGGGCAATCGATAGCCGTGTTTTATAGCCAACGTTCAGGTTCTGTGCTACTATTTCACGCACTGATATTACATCTTTCCCGGTGAAGAGTGTTTTGGAAAGTCGAAATTAGGGGAAATTATTAATCTGAATATTTGGATGAATCAAAGTGGGCACTAAAGTTGTTCAACAACCGATAAACTACAGGCAGAGCGAGGGTAGTGATTCGTCACCAGGTGATCAGTTCCGTGTGTCAGCTTTAATCGGTAATTTGCTTGTGGCTAATTGGAAGACAAGGGATTTGATGGAGTGCAGCTCACTTTCAGAAAGATACCGATCACGTTAGGTTCGAACACCATAAGGTCACTAAAAATACTGCCAGTGAATAGAAGCCACAAATGAATTCGCCTTAACTGACTGACAGTTTTTCCTCAGGAAACTAAAGTTATTTGGAGCGCTGAGCTGTGGAGGGTTAATGAACATTTCCGGCATTGAATAGCAAAATGAAAGATTTGGCCACCTTGAACCTGAGTTGAAGAAACCCTGATTATCCCGTAAAGGAACATGAAGTTCTGACAGCATTAATCGACGAACCTTGGATGACAAGTGATATGGTTAATACCATTGTTTGTACGTCAAGACCTTGCGAACACCTATCAGGCATATTAATGCACATGCCTAGGGGGACTGTCTGCCTAGTTGTGAACATAGATGAATTTGCCAGGTGCTACAACATTTTTGCTATTCGAAATGTCCCAATTATTAAATTTCAGTACCATTAATTTTGCGTATTGGAGTTATGAATTGACGATAATCTCGTCTATCCTGCCAAGTGCGTATGAAACACGGTAAAGTTCGGACGTTCCCACTCAAGTTATGACAACTGCATTGATCGTAATATACGTCGTGTTAAGGTCATGTAGGCGAACCCTGTGCCGTTGTATGCTAACAGTCAACCTCCCTGTCTCCTACCACCCGTTCCCAATCCATCAACTCTGAACATAGTCAACAAACGTGCCACTTACCTAACAATCAATCCTCCCCGTTCGGAGCACAGTCGAAACGCGGACTTGATCGGGTCCGGGCCATGTGCACGTGGCACATGCAATACGAACAGTGCAACCCGTTTGACCGTTCACTCAAAAAGCCATGTGATTCTCGTGATCCAGTCATGTACTTTGGCCATAGTGGCCGCATGTTCGTGGAATGCATGAAACATGACTTTTCACAGTATGTGTGTGTGTGTGTGTGTTTATGCATGTATGAGGTAGCCCACATCTCGAACCCGTATTCTAATTCACCCCGTCTCCCACGTCCTCTCGTATCCGAAATCGGCTTTCATCAGGTTGAAAATCACCGTATTGCAAGAACTACAACGAGAACAGATATAAGTGATTGCCCACCTACGTATTCAGATATATCGAAGTAAACCGTTTTTTTATTTTGGTGTCTGACGTCATATGTACACGATATTCTGGGTCGATTGTCTGTTGAAGATTTATTGAAATCATATCGGTTATTTGGATATTCGTGTTGTTATCTTTTTCACCTCCAGTGCACAGAACAAAGCAGAAAAGTTCTATCTATTCACGGAGAGAGGTTTCTCTCTCTCCCAAAGACTGAAGTCTAGATGACAAACTGGACACCAATGTTTTGGTGATTGCTTCTACATGTTAGCTACTTATAATATTTTGAGTAGCACATGCTATGTTCAAGCTTGTAGAGAACATTTCACCGGTTCGCTGTTTCCAGAAAAAATTTCCGTACCAAACGACATTCTGCTAGTAAAGCACAGTATTATTAGTAGCGGAACTTTTAGAAAACACGCTCGGTTGGCTGATGGAGTGGGTTTGCCCATCGTTGTAGAATAGACGGCGGTGAATTAGGGTTTGGTGGATTCAACCCATGGTGAGTCGATTCAGGATCAGTAGTCTTGGAAAAGTCTAAACCCAGAGACGATCACCGTTCGGTTTTTAACACAGATTGCCACTTATCAGCTGTGAAAAGAAAGCCCGCCGAATTTCATCCAAACTTTTGACAATGGGTCATAAACGACACTACTCACTTTAAGCCAGCACATGCACGATATCGATCACCAACTACTTTCCGAATCTGACCGAGTATAGCAGAGTCTTCCTATCAATCAACCAGCGTCCACCAGCTAAATCCAGCAACTCAATTGTTCATAAATCAAGGCTTCATAAATTTGAACTAAATTGGGTTTGAACTTCATTGAAATCACTGACGTTTACGTTTATATCTGTTTAGCCTGGCGATTTAGTTTGTCCTAAGTGAGATGGCAATATTTACGACACAGAAGAGTTAGATCCGCAACAGCGATCGACACTGTTTTTGTGTTTGCGTGCGTGTTTATGTGGCTAGCGGTGCGGATGCACACAATGATTTAGCTAATCTTTATGGGTCCCAGTTAGATCATTTATTTTGCTTGCGCGGAGAACTTCTCAAAAGAAGAGTTGTCATTTGGCTATTCCGCTGGAATTTTCGCCATTGCATTCGTTAGAAAATTGCAGCCCGATTGATTTATAAAACCAGACTTGAGAATATCTTAGATTCGGTCATGGTCCCCCATAGTTTGTTCAAAAATAGTTTAGAACAGACATTTTATAGATTTTCGGGTTTTGGTTTTGCAGCATCGGGGATGAAATGACATCATTTAGGTGACCGTCTAATTAAATAATTGACCACAGCGATATGAGAGTGCCCCGTGCTCAGCGTTAGGGATAACACGTCGTATTCAATCCAAGATTATGATGGCTGAAATGACAGGAAAATCACCGGCACGGATTAGCACTTTGAAACTCATTCAGAAGAATGATTTGAATTTATGGTTTTGACCTTGCGCTGTAAATGATGAATTAGCTGTCGCTAGATGGTTCTGGTTAGTCCCAGGCTGCTTTGTCTGTGTGTCAAAAATATTGAGTCGCTAATGTCCATTCAGTTGGGTGTGATCACAAAACTGTTCCTTGGAATTTTACGTAAATTACAGCTTGATTTATCGCTAGACGACGTTTGTTGTTGCATAGTTAGTGGCGGGTTTATCAGCATCAAACAACCGGAAAAGCCATGAAAAGCCCTTCAAATCCTGCATGTCTATCGGTCTCAATTTCCGTTTGGTCAGTACACGGTGTCCTTGACGTCCTATTTTGCATTACTTAAGCAAATGCAGAAGGTCAGGACGGGAATCGCACAGGTAAACTTAGGTTCATCACAGTTCCACAAGTTTAATACATACTAGTCCAGTAAATTCAGGTTGTCAAGACATGCGAGTAGTGTTAGAACGTACAATCAACAGTTCTCAATTCCAAGCTGTGTTGGGACGAACTGTGTGGTGATACGTTTTGCAAGAATCAGGAAAAAATATTCTAATTTTTCATCATTGTGATGCATCCGTACCTTGTGAACCTTGGCATTTGACGTGTACTGTTCAAGCAAGCTTAACTTCCTTCTTTTGGTGACCTTCTGTTAACCTCAACACTTTTTCCTGATGGTGAAGCACATTGCTGTTTCGTTAAAAAGGGAAGTAAAAAGACAAAAGATCTCATTTAGTTGCATATTGATTTTATTCAATTGCGAACAAACACTATTTGTAATGTTTCTCAGCTTGATGAGGTCAGGTGAAACCGTTATCTGTTCTACAGGTAACGTATTCCGTGCTTATCGACACATTACTATAGTCAACCGATGATCCGACATTTGTTTCGTATTTACTACCTCGTGTCCCACCAAGGATGTACGCAGTTGTTCATCAAGCTAACCGCCTTGACGAGAAACCAGAAGTGTGGGAATGTCATGTGTGACTTGTCATCGGAACAAGTTCATGAGGCCCACAACAGCAATTCGCCTCAACCAGCTATTCAAATCATGTTAGCTCAACCGAGAGCCAGTCAGTGATTAATCTAACAGTTCAAGCGAAAGTACTGATGTCTATGGTTGCCTTATGCGCGAAATTCGACGTAGGATTTCGTCTACTTGATCCCACTAATTAATCAGCGAGCTTGGACCCGTATTAGGACCATTCCAATGGACCTGATCAATTCGAACATCTTGATTTCTAAACAAATTCGCGACTATTTCGATGGGATATCAGTATTTTTCTTTGCCGATCAGTTCACGTGATTGGTTCCAACTATGTGGGCACCCGATCGCGTGTTTAATTAAAGCCACTACGTTCCACCATGACGAAACGACTGGTCGGCTTGCCACGGTACATTCATGCACATCTATCATCTCAGTTTTACAAAGGTCATTGTCAATGTCATTTGTGGAGAAATCAGTACCGCGTGGTTGCAGATGACATGTATCTTCCACATGTGAAAGAAAAAATACTCACATGTACACAATCAACAGAGTACACCTATGCACCTTGACAAAATTACATGACTCAGTCACCATTTATTCACAAATGTGAAAAGATTCGAAATTCGAACATCCGAGTTGAGCGCAAAATGTAACGAGGGTAAAAATCAATAAATGCCCTACCTTATCAACAAGTGGACGCAGAGATTTTTACGATTGCACTTCAGCTACTAAATGATTCCGGTCTGACTCCGAAGTACCAGAGGGCGTTCCAGTTAAATTTGGGCAAGATATATTTTGCAAATTAATAAATGAAAACAATTGCCATTAAAATTAACGAGTAGACAAAATTAATGCTCAAACCCAATGTAATCGCACTGCAGTTTGGCTTTCACTATGGTACTTATTTTTCCAAGTTCCAGTGCAATTACTTAAATCGTCTATAAGAAACGGGGATTTGTTTGGGGAAAAGTTAGACCTGTTAGTTATTTAGATTCCAAAACTTGGAATTCCGAATACAGTAGTCCAGACTGGTCTTTGCAAAGCGTTAAGCATAGTCCCGTTAGGGAAGCAAACATCGCGAGTTCGAATCCATTCACGACCGATCACCTGTGGGTTTGTCGGCCTAAAATTGACCACGACCGCATTTCGCAAATTTTTGTATATTGGACACTGTTATTTCCAAAACGGTTGGCTGGCAGAAATGTTAAAAAGTAGACACGAGTGGTTCTGGTGACTCAGTGATTAAATACGGAATACTGAATTGCAGGTTTCCGGATGACCGGATTGTTAGAACGACCGGGGAAGCCTTGCAGGGCATACTAGATTGGACAGTACCATCGAGAAAGGTAGTAATCGGTAGTAAAGATAGACTCATGTAAATGACCAGCTTGAATGTATTTTGCCGTAGGTGGTCTACTAGACAAGCAGCCCTTGTTAAGACTACTCTGGGCATAATCCACGAAAAAAAGTGACATGTCTGATTTTTCATTGTACTTCATTTTAGGTGCTTGGAAATGTGAAATTCAGACTGTAGATTGCTTGACGGCAAAAGGCTTATTTTCGTTTCTTCCTAACCGGCTACACAAAATATCTGTTTTGGTAGATATCTGATTCATTAATTATTCTTCATGCTGACCGATCAACCGGTCATCTGCACAGTAGATTGGCCAAAATAACTGATTTTGCATTTGTCTGCTGAATTTCTGGAATCTTCTGCTTGCTGTTTTTATTGATTCATTGAATCGAACAGTCAGTTACACATGAAAGAAAATGAGGCAAGCATAGCATATGTTGCAGACTACCATTACTTGGAGAAATTTCTTCTATTTTTGGTATATCAATCAAACAAACTGAACTTTAAACTCAAGTAAAATGACTCTACCTGTTTGCTTAAACGACATTCTGTGATTAAAAGTAGTTTCTTCTGTTTTTTTCTCCATCTAATATAAAAAAAACTGTTTGTGATTTTGTGGACGCTCAGCTTAGAATGTCCTGCCCACCAAGCGTTTTTATTACGGAGCGATTGACGTACGTGTATTGATCGGAAACCCGCTCTAGAAGTTATATTGACTTTGAGCTCTTTTAAATTCTTCTGCTTACTTTTTATTTAACAATTAAAAATCATGTAATATTTTTGAAAACGATTTGCGGTTAATCTAGTTACGGTACCCGAGAGGTAAGCTGATGACATAAAAGCCCGAAACACGGGGACATTCACATGGTGCTACGCCTCCGTGTTTATCGTTTGACAACTAACGATGACATTGAAAGCGTTACGGTTTCTAAGTATGGGAACTCGATCACTTGAATTCGATTACACCGTTCATGTTATTTTTAGAAACCATACTGTGCGAATTCTCGACAAACAAACTGTTTCTGGACGTATTCACCTGGAGAAATGTCTATTCACTTTCATGGGTTTGTGGATTCAGAATCCTTTGCGGTTCTTCAGCAGGACAGAACAGACCGCTCGGGGGTGGGGAGGATTTTGACACTGGCGAACAGATAATGTAAGCGAATTTAGAGCAAAACTCGTCAGCGTTTGGAAAATCCAGCTGCACACAGAATGGCATATTATCGTTCTATAGAGAATTACGAGCTGTCAGACGAGTAATTTAGATTGAATGGTTAGAGTAGCTGTAACCGCCCTAACCTTGAAGAATTGCTCTGTACGTCTAGCAGCATAAGGTTTGCACAAGGAATTCTTCCTGACCCTAAACCGCCATTGTAAGTTGACATATCTTTGAGTCGGTTGCACACACACACACACACACACTCACATACGAATCGGTATTTTACCACTGCAGCATATCACCGTATTGCCAACTTCTTTTTTCTGTACTTCGAGTATGGGAAAAATTTTGTTTGAACAGCATCGTAAAAACATAGTGAAGAAGTTTTGCAATAGGAATTGCATAATTTGCCTTATGAACCGAAATTCTGACTGTCTCGTCCCTCGATGTTATGTTCCGACCTATCAGTCTGATGCCGATCGACCGAACTAAAAATCCTCGGTGCTTACTTCCGATGACTGACTAGTGGGATAACAGCCGGCCGAAAGTTAACTAAAAATGCCATTGGATCGTTGCGTTTTTCTTCACCCAAGCATGCCGTGTGCCCCTCCGGGACAATATAATCCTTACAACGCTATGACTATTAGAAATGGAATTGAAAGTATGCATTTGAACCGTAAAATGAAATTCACAGTAATAATAAACTGGAAATTTGTAGCATTTTGAGTCTACTGCTTGAACCTGATGAGTGTGAGAAGATTTAAAAGCGAAAAGCAACGATTTCAGTATAGCTTTGTATCTACACTGCGGAACGATGCAAGGATAGATGCGGGGTCTCATATGCGGTGTAAACTTCGCGTTTTTGTTTCACCACAAGTCTCAGAGGAACGTGAGGAAAGTGGAGAGAAAGAATTACATCGCCGATTAAGTTTGGTTTCTACTCCGCGGGACATCTAAATTGGTAGCATGAATTTGGTTGTGCATCAGGAGCCTCAGCGAACGTCTCTTCTGGGTCGTGAAGGTGACACCAAGTTATCAAAACTCCCATCCATTACTATACGAGTTTTCGGTCAAACCGAAGCTAATTGCTTCACACCGGCCGGCCTTGTCGGGTGTTAGAGGTTCGAACGTTTGACAAAGAGCGATCGAAATGGTCTCGATCGGCCCTTTCGCTCCAAGATTATGTTTAAATTGCTTTCAAGGCCATTCAAAGTCTGGTACTCAGCAGAGATCGGTTGGGACAGACAAAACACTCCAATTTACAAAGTATAAAAAATTCTATCATTTGACATATTTTTTGTTTGGGACAAGGTACACTTAAAAATCATAGAATTCGCGCCTTGTTAGTGATCATAGCTAATTTTAGAGACAGAACTCCATTTTAACAGTATTTACCATGTGTAAATTTACTGAGAAGAAAACCACAACCCTTTTTCATCAAGCTGCGCTTGACTAACCGCTTGTCGGACTGCATTTTTCACGAACAAACCTTAGTTGATCTGGTCACCTCAAACTCGAGGCTCACCGGACTCGATTTTCTCGCACACTGTAGCTTATCACTAGTGCATATCCTTCCAGGGTTTGCACCCGGGATTTCCAAATGGAAGGTATGTATTATCGCTAAGTTACTGGCTTCCCCCCTGGATAATCAGAAGTGCAGGGCTAAGTTTGCCCACACGTCGCTCTCAGTCATTGTCGTCTAGGAAATATATGAGAATTCACCAGATCTTTATTGGAGAGTAATTCAAAAATTGAATGCAACAAAAGTTGGGAACGTTTCGGCCGTAACTGGAACCTGATCCTCCCTGATTACCGAGTTGCTTTTCGACATTTAATGGTAGGCGAGCCAGTCAACTATGCTGAGACCTGATTTTTTTGCAAATGTTGCTCACTCCCAAATTGTAGATTGGTCTGAAAGAGGTGAGTCTGTATTATCTTATAACCGGAAAAATGGATAATCTGCCAGTAAGTAATTAGGCGTCCTTGTTGAAAAAAGAATCAAAAGGTTCGGTCGTCATGTGATGGAAAAGTCGTAACGAAGCTTGGATCGATCATTTCAATGCAAACTCTATGGGGAACACTTGATAAACAAATATTCAGCAGGGAGGCGCAGAAAGACGAATTAGACGAATTCATGGGTTTATAAACTAAGTAAACATGATTTGATGTGTACCCACATTGACGCAATATGATGTCACTAATGAGAAGGAGCAAAATTAAGCATGTGCGTTTGTTTGGGTGAGTTTAATGTGAACGGAGTGACTACTTTTAACATTACTAACACATTACTGTCAGTAGTACATGAGGAAAGAGGATTTCATCTTTGGTAACGAATTTTTGCCGTTGACCTAAGTCATCTGATAATTCTCAGTGGTTAGGAAAATATAATGGCCTAAAGGAACACAGTTCGACGTTTTCGCTTACCGGTTGGAAACTAACATTGGCGAAAACACCCTAAATCAACCAAAGTTATTTTTTTTCGCAGACAAAAATATATACATATATATAAAGTTAAAAATCGTTTGTATCCACGTATTCCAGTTTGGGCGAACTATTCTAAGCGTCACATGCAGATGAGTTGGTTTTCCACAATGCGGGAGGCTCTTCTAAGTGGCATTGGCCACAAATACGTCCTCGTTTTGGGACGACACTTGTCACGTAGTTGGGACCGTTGACGTTCAATTTACGGCACCTTCCCCTGTGCTTTGCGCTTGGTGGGCTATCACGGGACAGTGGTATTAATACTGTCGCCATTCAGAAATTGCGAATGATATCCTCTGATCTCAACCCAAATGAGCCTGTCGGTCAGAGAGCGTGTGGAGATGTCAGGGCCGGTAGTTCCTTTGCCGTGGTAAAGAATGTTATGAACGCAGAGTAGGATGATATTACCACTGCAGCATGCAAAATGATGCAAATCGTTTTCAGAATAAAAGGATTAGAGTGATTTGGAGTAACTGTGGTGAGTTTGCGTGCAAGTTATGTGATGTAGTCCGGTACAGCTTAGTAGTAGCCGGCATAAACAAACAGCCAGTGAAAACTTGGGGGACAGAGTATCGTGAACCTCAAACAAGCTTCGAATACGACTGGGCCGAACGTATTCCACCAATCACGATTGCTTATATTTTGTATATAAACGCATGATTTGTAAATAAATCCAAAACTTTTTTCCTAGCTACAATGAGCTTTTCATTGTCTTAAATTGCGTAGCTAGTGTGTATTGGTAATCCGTCTCGGTGCATAAGTGTTAGTGGCTGAATTCCGTGTTACGATTTCAATTACAAACATCACAATAGCGTATCAGGTGAATAAGTTCGTGAATTATATTTCTGTGCCGATTCAAACATCCAGTGTGTTTACTTCGTAAAAAAAACCGCCTCTACTTTTCATGGTCAGAAGTGAATCCAGATTTTGGATGCTCCTAGAATTTTGATTTTCACCATGTACAAATCACCTACTGGCACTGTGACAACAGAAGCAACAACAGTCAGAATAGCAAAAAAGGTAACACAATTTAAAGTTTTGTAACGCTTTTACTCAAAACATTAACACTGACGGCAATCGATCAACGACGACTAATTTGCACTCACTCGAATAGCTTCCACCTTTGACTAAGCAACTGAAAATATCAGGGAGAGTTCGGTCACTGGCAGCCGGGTTATAGTTCATTTACGAAGCATTCACATATATAATGAATGGACAGAAACATCACTGAAGGTCTACCTTTGGAGCAATGACCACCGGGAAATATTCTCTTTTCACTCTAATGAGTCGCGGCGGTTGTAATCGGATGGTGGTATTTTCAGGGTACAAAGAAGTTGAGCTAGAGTATCACATCTGGTTTTCATGCAGGTTCATTACACGATCTCTGTAGAGTTTACGCTTCACTATTCGACTCGATGTGACTTCGGTTTCCATGAGCAACCGTCTGCGTAATCTCCTGCTGCTTCAACATATCTGTGGTGGTAAATTCGGCGAAGATCTGCATCAGAGCAGTGGAATTTTTCGGCCGATATTCCCAACCGTTTTCATAGAGTGGGGAAGCCAAGATTTTCTTCTGCTAGCCTCCGGAACAGCCTGGTCAACATATTTAGTTGTATCAAGGTGAGTAGCAAAAAATCATGTAGAGCACAAAATTACTCGTCTCACGATAGGGAAACTGGACCAACCGTTAGAAATCCATGGAAGCAGTGCGGAGTTATTTTCCCCTGATCGAGATCGTGTCCCCGACAAGGACGACCGTGAATCGTCTTGAATACTGAAGTATTGATTGGTAAAGTTAGAAAACCGCGGAAAACCTGCTCAATAAGACAAATGATCGAGGCTTTTGATTCCCGATCGTTCGTAACGAAATTGCGTTCTAGATCTGGTGCGGTGGATATGCACTGCTGATGATTTGGAACAATTTGGACGGGACAGGGGAACAGTAAGTTCGAATCCCAGTGGATTTGAAAATCTCTGTTGGCCGTAGATCAAGTTGTTAGTTTACTTGACTTTCGGATGGGTAGCGTCTAGATTGCAAAAGTTTCATCATCAGTCGGGGTGAAATCGATAATGCGAATTCCGGTGCTCTTGTGGTGGACAAAAGAACCACAAGACATTCACATAAGCCGTGTATTTTCGCCTGACGACAAGTTAAAAGTGAGAACTTGTACAACTGGTGAGTTGAGCTCTTCGATCAGGTCCCGTGATTCCGGCCCCCGGATGTCCAGTTAGAAATTTAAACATCAGAGACGCATAAACCTCGGGGCGCGCCTTGCACTCTCAGTTAGCAAATCGAATTGGTCCACTTGTACACCAGGATCAAAAGTAAACATTTGAGCTAACTGAGACCGCCGGAATTGGCACTGATGATGTTATTTCGACTGGTGATACAACATTTGTGATCTAGACGCCATATAATTCAAATCCATTCGGCATATTCAAAGAAATTCAAATGTGAAAGCACCCGTCAGCTCAAAACGTCTCTCGTTTATTTTTCATGAACATTCATTACCTATAGGTCAATATATGGAGGACTGGCCCACTTAAGTCATGCTCTGCGAATAGTTCTTCGGTCATTTCTTTCTCCTGTTCGTTCTTCTCTGATTAGTTAACTCCTAAGTTCATAAGATCCCATCCTGCCGCACGAATGCGCCGGTTTGCATTATGCTTGTCGCTCTTATGACCACATCCATTTGTCAAATGGTTGGTTTGGTTTAGCCAAACATGGTGGTGTCACATAAGGAGCATACTGTTTGTCTCTGTTCACAAACTTTGGTTCTTTCTTGTCAGTGAGTCGGTTAATCAAAATTGTAAACCAAATACTGTCATTCCTGTTGTCCATTTGTTTGTTAGGCTATGAGTTAACTAACTCACTAACTTACCTCGATCCTGGACTGGTGTACCAATGATGAGACCAAACAAGGAAGATACATTGTGCTTTGCATTTCGCTCCGTCATTAGCTGATCCGATTCGTACACATTTTTACCATCTCTTAAAGACCATCTGAGCGTTGATATTGCTTAATGAATAATTCGTAACTGTCGAGATCGTACGAACTTAGGCCCACAAAAATTATCATAGCGACTCTGGTTGGACACTTTTAGACTGTCAAATAACAGATTAGAAATATATCGGGGACAAGGAGAAAACCATTCTCGTTTTCAGCTTGCAGCTGTATGGATCTAAACTGTAGATGAAAACCCACCGCTCGACAGTGTATCTACGGGAAGAAATGAGTTTTCTATCACCCGACTTATGGCAGTTCTCTCGTCACGGTGATGGCAACAACCCTGATGGTGATACTAATACTAAATAAGAATGATAACAATAAATAATGATAATAATAATAGTATTTCCTCACATGCACGAAGTAATCCACTTGGTATGTTTGCACCTAATTCAGTGCACTTTTATCAGCAAGAAACATTATTAGTTTTTTGCTGAGGATGTGCACTCGACCGCTAGCGCAAATCATAAATGATCTGACGGGTATATGAACTACGTCAAATCACATGATCAGTAAGCAAAACATGACTGTGTGATTCAAAGACTGAATGGAACTACCGTTGATCCAGTGGGTCGCCTAATTGAAGTAGTCACTGATTTCTCTCTGACCAGATGTCCGTAGATCACAGATGCAAGTTGTGCGTTGTTTGAATGGTCATTAATGCTATGCCATACAAACCAAAATACATGTAAACAAACAAATTCGCATTCATTTTTACCCACTATGGTTTACAAAACTGAAAGTTTCATGGCCCCCTAGTGAAATCAAAACACGCTTGACCTTTTCTGTGCGGCCCATGATACGCCGGACCGGAAATTCAAAGTAGAAATCGGGCCACAAACGAAAAATGGGAGCAGTGGCCTTGGCGTGGTGATTCCAGTTTTGATAGTGTCATATAAGTTTGCAAGTGGTCCACTCATGAGTTTAGTCCAATTCGCATTTTCGGTGACCTGAAGTCGTTTCATCCACCCGTAGTAAGTGCGTCACACACGAACCGGACAACTCAGCCAAATGGTAAGAGAGCCGACCGAAGTTCAATACAATCAACACGGTATGCACAAATGTCCGCCCTTTTCCAAACGACTAGTCCGGACAGTGACGCGGTTTCCGTGTGACGAATCTTATCGACAAAATGTGAAAAACCCTGCCAGTGAGACCAGGCTTTTTAGCTCACTTCCATCCTCTTACTGGATCTTGTTTGTAATTCCCTTGAGCCCCCCACTCTTGGAAGGCCGCGTCAACATCCATCTTATTCTTGTATACACCAAGGGTCGATATGTGTGAATTCACATTTGCATGGACAATCATACTTGTGTGTATACAAATTTCACATAGATTTAGGTGATCACACTGACGGTGTAACAGAAAGTGAACCAAACACAAGAGTTGGACTGATATATTACCGCATATTTGTCCCACAAGTCGGTTTTGTATACCGTGTGTGGAGCGATGTTGACTTTAACATGGTGTTTGGCGGAATTTGGGCAAGATCGGCCGGATGCCGACAAGAATGAAAACCGTGAAAATTTCTAAGTGGACGTCTATAGTTGTTGAACATCCAAATAGGAGGCCTATCGTTAAGTCACATGAAGCCACAATCAAGAAGAACAATCCAAGCCACCGGGGAGCGGTGGCCTGCTAAACGCTGTAAAGGCAAGTGAAGCAAGGACCTTTTTATCTTTTCGCCTCCTTCTGTAATGAATTAATAATGTACATCATTTCTCAGGAAGGGGCTGCAGCCAGCAAAGGGCTGCCAGATGGGGAAAGTTGACCGACGGTGGGAGGATTCGAGCCCGGACCAAAGGCCAGGACCCTATCCTCTTGGCCACAGCCGAACGAGTGTTACGGTATCAATGTTCGTGGTAAAAATTGGTATTTGCCAAACATAGGGACGTCAAATAATTCAGTGGAAAGCACGGTGTTCTGGAATGAACATACTAATCTAGAGATAATAGCAGTCCATATATGTTATCAAATTAAATGCAGCAGGTAAGAAATAAAATAACTTCACACTCACCATACTTTGCCACTTACGACAAAAGCACGAAAGTCAATATGTCGAACGCAAGACAATACTCTTAGTTGACGTCAGACGTCAGTTCGTGCATGTCAGCTTTAACGGGGCGGGTCATGTGTTAACGAATAGTTGAACGCTCCAAATAGAATCATTCGAAGAACACTAAAAGTCGTTGATTGGGTCAAATATCGGAAAATAAAACGAATTCGGAGGCGATCAAACAGCCAACTGTGAACTGCCACTTATGCAACATGGATAGGCGAATGAATTTTGTCAGACGAATAGCACGACTTCTAGCAATGACACGTACGGGGGGAAATAGCATTGTCAGGAAGCACATGGACCAGTTTGCCCTTTGCTCGAAGTGGTTTCTCTGTTCACGTCCATTCATTACAACAATATGCTGTTCCGGCAATCTGGACATGAGGGCAATCTAGTCAACGAAACAGATTCAATTTATCAAGCGTGGAGTATTCACACGAAAAAGTGGTCTCTGTTTATTGCCGTTAACCGCAGCTCAAGTCTTATGAGAAATTGCGCAATTGGCGAAATTAGAGGTCAGAAAGTATCGGAATGTGGTTCCCTGTTAACGGGGGAGGAAAAAAGTTGTTCCCACTTTTCTCCCCTTATGGTCGCCTTGTGAATCGTAACTCGGTGGGCCCTAAGGGGTTTCGGTGTTTCATCCTATCTTCGATATGGCATATTTAACAACTTTGTCGGTGACCATGGACCGGCAATTCGAACAGCTGTTGTCGTGACAAATTTATAATCATACTAACCGTATCGACTAGCTTTTTATCATATTCGTCATTTTTTTTCCAGTGGGCAATGATGAAAATTTATTATCGTTGACAGTTCAATGCATTTTCATTAACCATAAAGCAAATGTCAGTGGGTGATCATGTGGTTGAAATCATCCAGCCACGTTGATCCTTTGTTAGGTGATGCGGTTTTGGATGAACTCGCACACATGTCCAAGGTCAGATGTAGAGTTACGTGTGGATGCGACCGTCGGCCGAGGGCAGGTTGCAATCAAGTAACACCTTTTGTTGTGCGGGTGTGCAAATGTTTCCCACGAAAATCGTTAATTTCGAAGGCCCGGAGTGATTAGAGAATGAACGGGTTCTACTGTTTTTGTATGCAAGCGATGGAACTGGTATCAAAACCGGATCCAAATAACCGAACATAATAGTCAGCACACTAGCGCTGACTGAAGTAGGATATATATATATATATATATTAGCCGAGCGTCTTCAGGCCAATGGGATTTCCAGTTATGTCTGAACTTCACGTTCGCATATCACCTAGGTTCCCACCGTTTGATTGTGTACCCAGGGGACAACAAAGTTGTACCGGGTTGCATTACGTGATTCGCACATGCATTCACCAACCGTCAGACAGATCTTATTCGTTTGCCCGCTACTTAAACAAATTTATTGGCAGAAAACCTGAAATATCACCGTGGCATCATTTTGATTCTTGTTGGAAAAATGGAAAAACCTTGCATGCTAGATGTAATTTGATGAAATCGAACTTAGACGGAATCGTAGTGATAGCGAAAAATCTGATTTGATGTTACCGTGCATTTGGGACACCACTAAACTGTTCTACGAACACGCCACCAGATTTGATCTTGTTGGTATCGTTTTGAATGGACAAACTTTCATATTATTTGTTCCACGCCTATGTTGCTTGAGCTATCTCAGAGGACGAGTAAAAAGGGAGGAAACCATTTAAACATCTAAATTAAACTCTTACCAATCCAGGTCTAGCACGTAAACCTGTTTAAAGGGAGCTAGACGTAGTAACCAAAACGTCGAATAACTACCGTTTCTCCAGACAAAACTGTACTACGTGTAACCCAATATAGAACCCTAGACAATGTCGATTTTGTTGCTAAGTGTTTTTACCCGGTCAGTTGCTTTCCCAGCAATATGAGAACAGTGAATTTACCAGCCAGCGGAATACCTAGGCATATACTAAAATCTGGCAGTGTCCAGTTACGAAGCATAAGTCAAGATGGTATTTAGGATAGCACTGTCAAATCGCATTTTGTCTAGTGTAAATAATTTGATGTCAGGACAGAAAAATAAATTCTTTCTCATGAAAATCCAGTTGTTCACCTGTAAGTGAGAAAAAAAATGTATAGTTCACAAAGACAGAAGTAATTTTTTTAACTGAAAGTTTCTTCAACTTATCCTTGCAATTCCTAACCCTGTTTGCAACATACGGTTATATTTTTGGTTTGTTGATTCATCTCTGTGCGCAAATTCACCGGTTTCTAAACTTCTATCGCCTCCTGGCAACTAGCTGCCGTTAAGAGGGCAAATTCGTGGCGTCTGGACATAAAGGTCGTAGGTTCAACTCTCTCTCCTCCACCGCCGGTCAATTCTCTACATGGCGGCCAGCTGCCATCTTGAAAATTATGTGCGTTCTTATTTCATTAGGAGTAGAAGTAAAAGACAAAAGATAACCAAAAATGCTGTCACAACTAGGTCGTGAAAAAACCGCCCCAACTCCAACATTATTTGTCATACATCATTCTTGTTTGATATCCTTGTGTCGCAGTGAGTGTGCGATATGAACACAACACTAGCACAAGCTTCATAATGAAACTGAATATTTATTACAAAGCTCTCCCACAACAAATTCGAAAATAGTAGTCAGGATCGCGGGTTTGCACGATTTATCTGTGCGCATACATGCGGTAATCCATGTTTGTTGTTCTTGTTCTTCGGAAAGAAGACCGCTTAGCCTTTAAGTAACTCGATTAATTAGTGTGAAAAGAACCAGTAAGACGATAGACTGGACGGCCGCCGTTAGGCGTTGATCAGAGTCTATCTCTCCAGTAGGTTTTGATACATTTTCGGTAAGAAGGTTTCAGTCCATCCAGTCGCCGTTTGACAGCACCTCTCAGTTAGGGCCTCGGTCGCTGCTATCGCTCCAGTGCTGAAAGTACGACCTTCTTAAACTTCTTGACCACTGACCTGAGTTTTGGACATAAATACGCCTATCGATCACAGGTAGCAGATTAGTTGACATCTTTTGGATGATCACAAACTGAAATTCGGGTTATCTGCCGAAAAGCTGGCACCATTTTTCATTCCTATGCCAAATGTACGATCGGCGTTCTTCAATCACATATCCCGAAAATAAATCGAGTGACTATGGTGATCGGTGCAGGAGCCATTCTGGCTGACATCCGTTGGTCGCCGGTGGTACCATATCTAAATTGGATTTCGGCTTTCGCGCAACACAAGCAGAGAATTCAGGTACTTCGTTAATACCAGTTCAACTCATTATGGATTGGAAAATGGCTATATGCCACTCTTTGATATTGATATCTCCCGGCGGCTTGACGGATCGATTAGGGGATTGACTTGTCAATTCATAAGTTTTTCCCAATGAAATAAAAGTCGGCCTTATCCGAACGCTTTCCCACAAGACATGCAAAGACTGCACAATGCACTAAATTAGGAGGATAAAGCAATTACTGCAACGCTTAAGCATAGTAGATACTTTATGAAGCTAATGCGCAAGCATTCCACAAAACAACCACCTATCTGTTAGTTATAAGGCACGCAGAAACCGAACGTTTCCATGGAACTGTCCCTCAGTATAACGATATCAGCAAACTGGCCGGTAAGTGTTGAAATTCGAACATTAGAAGCACTTAGGTCATAGTTTTCACCACTACAAAGATATCAAAAAAATTGTAGCATCACATTAGACTGTCCATCGACTCATTCGTGGATGCTCAACCGTCTTCGTGGATCGGACGAATGTGATTTGCAGGTGCGGCAGAACTCTTCGATCAGGTTTACACGTGTGTACCGGTAAGCATCAACCTTTGCACAGTCAAATCCAGTATGGTTAGTCCATGACAAAAAAGTCGTTTAGCACATCAGGCAGTTGACTGTAATCCAATTCGACCTCAGAAACAACGAATACCTGGTTTGCTTTGATTGCATCATCCATTAAACCCAACTTGGTAAGGTTAACACTGACCGAACCGAAACAGTGTGTCAGCCTCGGCAGACCATTTCAGGCTATATATAACATCTCAGACACATGATTTTTCAAACATGCTGAGACACTGGCCAGTCTCAGTCTGAAACCTGATCTACGCATTTCGGCTTATCAGTTTGACGAACGTGTCTTCAACTTGATTTGGTTTTCCCATTACCTTTGGCTGTGTGCTGTGGGTCGGAGTCATTCTAATGCGGACCGGTGACCTGCATCCGGACCTTACTGCTAATGGCTGAATTCCTTATCACTATTTCATGTGCCAACAGTACAATCTACTGCAACGAGACCTAAAATCCGTTGCTAGTCCCACATAGATACTCCAAAAGCTTTTGGAGGGGGAGTATGAAACTTCTGCTGTCGATTGTGGTTTTAACCAAATTCTTGTTACCATTTCGTGGTATGAAAATGATGAAACACGGATAATGCAATACGCGCCTAAACCCCTCAGAAAATATTCTGATTTCTTCAAGTCTAGGGGTTTACTCGGGACCCCAGAATTTGCTAGCAAATAAAGACTGCTGGTAATCTTGACCAAACTGTGCGATATTATCGGGTAAGGGTTCATATAAAATCAGCTAAGGATCATGGAACATAGATGCACAACACTTTTGAAGGGATATAATCAATAGATTCGTCACTAATGAGCAGAGTCGTCGGGATGGGATACTTTTGTCTTAGTAAAATTGACGGGATTTTTGGCATTTTTTCGTCCCCGTTCTCTCAGGTAGCAGTCAAAGCTCCAACTGTTGAGACAGTTAAGCAATATAATAGCCAAGTGCAACTTATCTGTCACGGTGTATGCAACACCATTCCATATCAAAAGTGCTAAGCTTGAATGAAACGGTCACGTGCCTACAAAAACATTCACATACTACCTGTATATTGTCTGATATAAGTATCCAGAGCTGACCGTGCTTAGTGCCCATATTAGTCGTGCATCGATTCTAGCCGACATGGAGCAGGTGGATTATTCAGACAATTTCATCTTATCGTTGACAGGTTGATTGGCCAGTCTGAAAGTGACTATTTACTGCACTATCCGCATTTGCGAGAAGTTCGTGATTTCCAGCGACCAAGACGATTCTACTGCATTCGGGTATGAGATAAGTGAGAAAAACTGAGGGACACGTTCCTTCAAATGTTTGTACATGAACCAAGGGAGTTGGTGCAATCGTATGCAAGAGCCCACTGAACTTCGGCTAACTGTGTTCAATATCAACGAAAAACCCATTGTTTCTCCTCGAACCCTATGGCGAACAAATTTAGATTATCTTCATGAATTGGGTCATCTGGGCAATACACTGTGGATTCACACGGGTAGAAAAAACACGAGCAACGTCTAAATCTCCACGGCGGTATTTCTAGCTAACAGAGTCTAATTATGCAGGTGTAAAATACACCATCTCGAAGATTTGGATCAATCGCTGACAAAGAACTGACAGTCATCATTCCTGAGGAGGGGGTAGGGTGTGGCAGACTATGGGAGCAAACATTATCACCAACATCATCATCACCAATATCATCATCACCAATATCATCATCACCAGAAAACTAAGCTAGATGTGTTTTCCCTAACTTCCAGAGTGTGCAGGTTTCTTACATCGAATAAAATGAGAATTGCTGTAATTAGTCCTTATCTGGCAGATCTATCGGTTGATCCTCAACTTATATGATTTGCACCGAATGATGTTTTGTTGATAACTAGGGTCTTATCTAATCTATTGTATATTACGGCGACAAAAAGGCATTAAAGAAAAGTTCTATAAACATTGCATAAGTGAATTTTCCCTCGAAATTCCTGCGGATTCTGCGTCTACGTTATCCACAACAGGCGAATGCTTAATGGTTCGACGATCGAACTGCATGATATACATCACTCGGAGTAAACACGCGATGCATCACACTAGAATTTCATTTGAATCGTTAGCAGTATGAATGGATAATAATTGCAGTGTATTGTATTGTATTGCATAGACTTTTGCGTACAATAAATAATGTCGCATTTCATTCAAAAAATGTGAGGTTAAAATACAAAATAGTGAAGAAAAGGAGTTACTAAATAAAATAAAAAATACGCTAATCGCCTTCTAAAAAATATAAAAGAACTTGTCCAGGAACAATCATAACGCATTAGGACAAGCTGCTCAGCAATTCGGCTGAAACCCGGTCACGGTTTGTCAAAATTCGTGCTAAATATGGGAGAGTGGGGTTCCTATAGATATTGATTCTGGAGGGTATGGAACGAAAGCGGATCGTGTAGAAATATGAGAGCGCCACTTTGAAAGACCGTTGTGCAGAGGATGCGTGGGATCAGAAAGAATTTTGTGAGCGAATTTCTCATACGCTGCTAGGTGTTGACCACATCGATTAAGGGGCAATTCAATTAGTGGTATGAATGACACCCGGCTAATAATTGATAGTCCTCGGCGAAGAATTTTAGAGTCTTTCTTACGCAGACCTGGAAAAATACAATATAACAGATAAAGAAACGAAATGGACAAAAACAATGGTTTGTACAAATCGGGAGATGCGTGCTTCGTTTTACATCTTGTAGTGTCAAAGCTTCCGGATATGAAATGACAACGTCGAGACTCTTGACACAGGTAGAAATATGAGTAATCCACTTCAGATTGTTTAGTCGAATAGTAACTCCTAAGATATTTACGAAGCAAACCCTGTGTGCATACGCCCACCTAAACAGGGACGTCCGATGCACTAGAGCTTTCCCAATGTGCATTAAAAGTCATCTGCTACACTTACAAGTGTCAGAAGCGTTTGCTCTTCCGAACAAGAGTGGACGAGGTTTAGCGTTAAAATTCGGCTTATATCTCTCATACTCAGTTGCTGCCAGTCTGTGGAGCGTATGCCGAGATACGAAATAAAACATACGCCATAACAGTACTATCCTCCGGACCGCCGGACTGTCCCTGTTAGTCTCATGTCACCACAGCGACTGTTGACTGGTGATCCAGTCTAACAAAGGGTGCTTGTCAGCTCTCTTCTCACTCAAGACTATTCCTACACCACGTGGACACAGCTTGAAGCGTGGCTTCGTTCCTGAAGTTGCGAGAAAATTACCTTGGAACGAGACGGTTTTGCCGCACAGTCAGCTGATTACTCTTACTTCGAATCCTTGAATTCTGTTCACTCAACACAGCAACATCTCAATCAGAAAGTGAGTCTACTGTCAGCGCAAACACGCCTGTTGGCCAGCTGCATTTAAAGTGCGCAACATTGAAGGAACCCCAGAATTCAGGGGGCTGAGCGAGCTCGAGAAAATTGGTATGTAACAGACTGAAAACCACCGTGACTACCCTACTTGAACCAATGAACCGTTTGCGCAGTATCGGGCGTCGTTTTCAATGGAGATTATGAATGGGTTACGCAGAGAGGGAACAGATTCGGTGGAGAGGACAGATAGAGGCAGTCATGAATAAAGAGAAAAGACCTCTGTGATCAGAGTAGCTACCTTATCACTAACCACCCCATGCGCTCGATGCACATGGGTGTAGCGCGGTCCTTGATTATTCCGCGCGCACGACCGACTGCGCCAGATATTGTATAATTCATTTGTCAGGACCAGTGTAAACTCACTGGAATAATGGACGTACGAATTAGGGTAGTCCAGCGCTAAGGAGTAGAGCGATGTTAGGTTCTCGCACCACAAGCACTTGCGTTTCTGATACATGAACCCGGACGCAAGGGCACGGGGTGTCTCAGCTTTGAGTGGGCGGGGCACCATCTACTTTGCGATCAATTAGTTTTCCCACTCAGCTTTATACGGGATGAGCTGGCTTAACTCAAGACTCAACCCCTCAACTTAGGATGACCAGGTAGACTACTTCCGTCAGGCCTCTAGCGCCATTGACCTTCCAGGCATGATTGGATCTTCGGCTTGAGATAAGCCATCCTGTATAGCTCGTTGGATCATGGAGGCACGCAAGCCGTCACACCACGTCAAGGTGTGGTCTCGTTGTGACACAAAAATATGGAACGCTTCACGATTTCGCGTGTCATCCTTGCGCAGGGGCCATGCTAATCTTCTCTGTATCGTTCCAATTTTTAGTATATGTACCGCCGAAGCGAGTACAAAACAAGTCTACTCAAACAGAAAACCAACAGTGCGGTGGACGGAAAAAATTTCGGTCGCCCAAAGATGTTAGCTACAAAATTGTATCACATCAGGTTTTGGGAGGCACCGGACTTGGGTCATGACAAACTGACGCATATTAATGCTTCACGGGGCATGAACAAGTATCAAGTTTGTGCTACCACATTAATATGGAATAGTAGTGATGTACGGGAAATGCGGCTTGATTTACAAGGAATCTGTACGGATTGCATATTTCGACATCAAAACACAACAGCATAACGGCAAGGGCCAACTAATGGACAGAAGCGATTTAGCAACCCGGAAGGTGATTTAGCTGTTGTGTGCATTCTAACAGTAAGAAATCTAAATGAAATTTCGAGTAAGTTGTGAACTTAGAATCAGTTGTTTGAGCCTATCTGTAATACGAACGCTTTATCACACTGGGATCAAGAGATAAATTCCCGTGGATGTGAATGTCTGTGCGCTTTCACGGTAAATTTTTATCACTAATCAAAATATTTCCTAATAAATTTGCAAAAGATGAATTCAGATTGATATACACTGAATGGATCAATTTTCCAGCCGATCCATACGCAAGAACCAAGCGATCCGGGTATTTGGTTATGATCTAGGCTAACCATTTTGTGTGGCTGGCCGCATTTGTTCATGACGAACTGGAAGAATACACGTAGGGAACAACTCACTCACTACGGTCAAATCAGGGCATGGTTACTCGTCATTTTTCGAGTTGGATAGGAAAACCTCTTGGTACCTCAATGTCGCGGATGAAGAACTGATTTCAAATCATTGGTAGATCTAAAACTTTCTATTTAAGCTTTTCCAAAGCTTTAAGTTAAATGAGACCACCATTTGCATCATATTAAACAAATAAACTTCAATAGGAGCATAATTTCCACGGGTGAAATTAATCATATCCGAAAGTGATCACAAAGCTATTTATATTCTTATTAACAGTTCACGACAGGAATTCTTTTTTCTAATCCTATTGCAGATCACGTCCTCGTGATTCATGCACCATCGTTTGGATAAACTTGAATAGTATATGAACTCCACAAGTTTCACTAGATATGTGGCGTAATTTAGTCGCACGACACAGTGAGGAATATATTTATCCAGCGCAATATTGGAAAATTTGGGTCTCCTCATTCTAAGAACATGTCAGTTTTGTTGCTGAATAAATGCGACATGCTAACTCGAAAAACAAAATGGATATTTCCTGAAGGAAATTTCCGAGGAATTTGTCCTGCTTTCTTATTCCTGTCCAAATTGTTCACTATCTAACGGATAAAAATACAACATCCTTACCAACGAATCAAAAGATAATGAATTCCGGATAAGGGGAATTTCGTTGTTGTAGTAACGGAGGTATTACTTTCATTCTAAGAAAGTACCTAATATAAAAAGAGGACAGTGTCTCCGAAGGAAGTCCGATGTTTCACTATACATGAGCAGAGTGATTTTCTTTTAATTTGACGTAAAACCGAATGGAAGAAATACAAATTCGAGTATTTATTTATGTTGCTTTCTGATGATGATGAGTCTTCATATGATGCTTGTGGCATGTTTCAACAAGAGCTATATATAGTGGGTAGTTGAAATTCAAGTTCTGTAATAAGCCTTTTACAGCTGTTTCTGATGTTGTATTTGGAAAACCAAACTTACCGTCATCATCATCTATTTATATGCGGTGTGAGTCTACTGGGAATAGTTAAATGCTCGGCACTGGTTACCAAGGTAAGGTCTTTTGAGTATGGGCTGTCGAGGCGGGGAAATAACCTGCACCTATTCAACAAGGTGATTCCCTTAGCCATTATTTCAGTCAAAATTATGCCTCAGTGAAAAAGCAATTTATTTCTTAGATAGCTGGACAATTCTTCATTAATTACGGTTCACTGTCAATCATTATTGATAGATAAAAATGCATAATTTGCGACAGTCATCCGAAGACTTATTCTGAGGGCCGCCTCAGTTTATCACTGTGCAGCCCAAAGCATTTTGTCATATCTCAGTCGAAATTTAATGGCTTTTGAGTCAAAAATAAATTGCACGTTGTTTACTCGGTATTAAACCCCAAAAGTTATGATGAAGGCAAATTTTACACCAAACTACTCTACTAGCTTCGATATCCGTGTGATTGAAAATTTAGTTTTGTCCTCAAGAGAACGGTGAATAAGCTCATTTTGGATCACGAAATCAAGTATGTAGGAGAGGCAGACCATACATGGTCACCGTTATACTTGAAAAGCACAGTAAAGTAAAAAGAAACTAAGGAGGATAAGCTATGTGTTCAGTCTCGCGTAGGGCGTCTCGTATGCCCATCACGAAAAGTGCGTTTATCAACAAGAATCATTATTTCATAGCTTTAGAGATTTTGTGTGAATATTTTGCGCCCGATTCCAATGGTGTAACATGACTGCATTTTTGGGATAAAAGCTTACTGTTCTTGACTAATTGCACGGAAAGTCCCAATTTTCTTTCTATAGACAGAACACAAAGGCATAGTTAACAACCAACAAAACTTGCCATCAGTTTATTTTGAACCGTTGTGTATGAGAAAATTCAACCGCCGACCAGTGTCTATCGAGTTCCCCGTGCACATATATTTGGTGAAGCAACGAATCATTTCATCCACTTGCTAGTCCTCATTGAGCAAATGGAGTTTCCAAAACAAACTACCCTTTCTCAAAAGGAGCTTCCCATGCACGATGGTGCGAACAGGTCCTGTGCGAACCAACTAGGTGAATGTCATAGCTACGCCAGCTAATTAGGCATTCACCTACATTGTGGCGTGCATAGAAGCAAAGTTATGCTCGATGACGGTATCCACAGGTCGACTACATCGTGTTTCGTAATCCAAGGACAGCCTGTCACGCCAAAATCCCGCAAATCGCTCTAACGCGGTTTTTTCGAGTGTACCAAAACCAAAGGAGGCGGGCGATCGCCTTGCAGTTCACAATCGATTTAAATCACTTTTATGGTCATAGCAAGTCATCCCCATCCAAGGGTCCCAAAAGAGTTCCATGTTTATTGTCAAAATGAGGTGAACCATGGAACTTGGTCCTTGTGCTATGCCTCCGATGTTGAATACTAAGAATTGAAATAATTGACTAACCATTAGAAAAGATTACAATCCATAGTAAGCCTATCAGGTTTTTTTTGAACCGAAGCGATATACCGTGAATCCGTAAGCTTATTATATATATCAGGAAGACGGACAATGAGCAACAATAAAGTTCATTACAAAACTACAAATGATCTCTGCGCGAACAATGATCAGAATAGGTGCAAATAACCTTGAAATTTAAAAAGACAAGTTAGTCCTTGAGACTGATTGAACGGCCGTTATCTTTGTCCAGGTACCAAAGAGGTCAATCCTCCTAAGGGTCCCAAATCTTAGCAATCAGATGCTAATAATCTCAAACAAGGACACTCAGAGTCTGCACCACACAGAACACCAGTGGTTGCTCCCAGGCGAACTATATCAAATGGTCATTCACAACTTCAAACAATGTCCAATAGCCTGCATCCGGCAGCGTGAGTTAACTTGGTACATTCCTACGATCGATCTTCATTGATGGAAAACGATGACCGGTTATTTAGTCTGATATCAATCAGGCCACCGATTGCTCAAGCCTAACGACCAATTAACTCACATCACACAAACCACTGTGACTAGCCACACCACGGTTGATTTGCCCTAACCAACATATACACGTCTCAATATTTAGCCTGACGAGTTGCTTGATACGTTGAGGCACTGACTGTGCGCATTCGACTGTACGTAATGTTTGTCCTTGGTATGGATATGGCATGTGCTAAGTCATATACTGATAACATCTAATCACAGCGCCGGTCGTGCACGAAACGTAAAACAGATGAGCAGACTGAAAACACCACAATTTGGGAGCAATTTGGATATATTCGGGCACGAAACTCATGATTAGTGTAGGTGGATATAAACGGACTTGATACGGCGCGATCGGATTTTAAAGGCTCAGAGTACGCAGTTTCAGTAATGTGCCATGAGAGTTTGTCCGCGTCTAAAGGGGGTGGGCGAGCGAGCGGGGATAGGGTAAATCCAAGCTCTTTACATCGGCGAGAAGCGGATCACAAATAAGTCAACTGTATATTGCGGAATGGGGCGTAAAACGATGTCATTCCTTTGTGAATCAACACAGACACACACATAAGCGTAAGGAGGAGAACTGCGGACGTCATCTTCAACCCCCTCCACGTAGCTGCGAAACAATAATGACGTACAGCATAGTTCACAGAAGAAACAGTAACAACAACATATCTCCTTACAGGATGGAAAAAGACAGCATGAAAAAAATAAAATGAAACAGTAAGATAGACAAATAGAAATAAGGAAAGGGAAAAATATACGAGGCCGGTAGGAATGTGAATCATTTGAACAGAGACAATGAATCGCAGCAGTACTCAAGTTACCACAATTATGTGCACACCTCGAAGAAAGCGATAGACAGCTCTGTTTCAAAGCCAAGCACCTCGGACGGGCAAAGATTGCATGGCGGTAAAATCACGAGTGCTATTCATACACAATACCAGGAATATGAATGGGTGCGTAAAGTTGCATACCACACAAAACGTGGCTCAAAATAACTGACGAGGTGGACAGCGTCACACACAAATAACGAGATTCACTTGTTTTTGTTGCTATTCCTGTTGCTACGTCCAACAGGCTGGGAACGATAAGCCGAGCAGCTTATCCGTTACACAGCGTTGAACCCACGAATGAAATTACCATACATAGAAAGACAAAAGTAAGAAAAGGATACAACAAGCACATTCACAAACTACACAAGTTCTGACGCCGAGTTCTGTTTGTTCCAACAATCTCTGCTCCATGAAATTGTCTCTACCATTATCCGGGGGAATCACACTGGACGGAGATTGTGTGGTTCCGATTAAATCAAACAATTAGTAGTTTTCGATAAATTCAGTGGTTCAATGAGGCATAAAGAACGAATAAAGAGCAACCATCAAGAAGCCGAGAATAAGAAACGACAATTTTCCCAATCGATCACCGACGCCCTCACGAAACTCGGTCGGAAGTAGTTCACAAAAGACTACAAAAAAGAATGTGCCACAAGCTAGACCTTGAAGGATTGCAGTGGACATGAGCAATGTGCCTGATTGGGGTGCGTCTCGTAGCAGGGCCCATCCGATGAGTACACCCAATGGGGATGAACCAGCAAAAATTAACGTGGCCAAAGATTGATAGGCCACAACACGACGATTCAAAGCCGACGGTACAGTTGGCGAAACCGNGGTTCGGGGGGTCGAATCATCATCATTATCGTCAAAACCGTAACCAGCCTTGTCATGAGTGGTTGCTGTGGCCAAATTGACCCCAATACCGGCGGCAATGATCAGTTTGTGCAGCAGGATCGCTGAGAACAAAGACAGTGTGTGATGAACAGTTGACTGGAGACCGACCGCTAGACCCTCGAATAGTGAATGCACTGACATAGCACAAAGTAAGACGACCACCTGTAGCAGAGCCCCAAATGAGGTCAAGCTATCAGCGCCGGGTAAGTGGGAATGTTGGTGGTGACGGGATGGAGATGGCGACGTGGGAGATGAGTGAGCGTATTGATAATGGTTGTGCACGGGTGTATTCGGTGCGGAGGGCAGACGACGATTGTGAATGCGACACAAATGATCTGGACTGCTGAACGTGTGATTGTTTTGTTGTTCCTGCTGATAGTGATGCTGTGACTGACAGTTGGAATGATGGTAGTCCAGGGGAAGCTGTGATTTGGGGATTGGTTGAGATTCGGTCGGGCTAAACAGATCAGCTGATTCACAGTCGAACGCTGCTGGACCCGTCTCACGAGCATTCGGGACGCAAGGCAAGACAACTTCGTCTGTGAATGTGAAATGTGTGCTGGAATTTAGCGGCGACATTGCCGTTTGTGGAGATTCGACAGGTTCGTCAAATTTTTCTGGACGCAGCACACATCCGTTCTCGCACGTGGATGGTAGATCGGTTTCCCGCACCGAGGTGACCGAAGGTCTTGGCGACCGCGGTGATGATCGTGTGGCTATCATTTTTGATTGTGATTGTCGAGACAACCGTACAGTCCAAATAATCTGTTCCACGCTAAGCACGAAAAAGAATCCGACTAGGGTGAGAAATGGAGCAAATGGGAATTCGGAATTCACATGCAATTGACTTTTGACCATCTCGATTGATTCTTCGACATCAACGTAGAGTTCCATAAAACCTAGATGTTGAGAACAGACAAGGATAAGAAAAGTGTATTACGTCTTATCAACGATAGTGCCTCTTTCCCCCAACACAGAAACGGTGCTAGGACAAAACATTTGTACAATCTGTAAACGACATTTTCCAATGAGCCAATTACAAATAACATGATTAAGATAATCCAGCTATTCACCTTGGGATTCTTGCTCTGACGGAGGTAGTTTTGACTGAAAGAAGACATCTGTCTAAGCAAAAGTCCAAATGCAGTAATACCTTATGAAATAATTCACCGCGTGACATCATCGCTCAAATCACCATTAAGAAACCATGGAAGCACTGTACAGCTGTTTCATCTTTGTTAAGAATCATCAGCAGTGCATATCCACCGCGCCCGAACTGGGACGCGAACCCGGGACGAACGATTTCGAGTCGAACGCCTTAGCCATTACGCTAAAGGCAGGCTCTGAACGGTTTTTTGAATTTCACCAAATGATGTTGCACCTATCCGTCACTGATTTACACGACCACGGGCAGCTAGCATATGATACCACATGGTGAATTATGTCCTGAAAACATTTTATCGCCTACCACTAATGCAATAATGCTTCTTAGCCACGAGAAACGACCATGCTTGATCGTTGGGATACTTGTGGTAATGATCAAGTGGATTAAATGTCTGCCACCAAAACGATCAGAGGTTCAAATCCCAGATTGGCTGACCACTCTGGTATAAGATGGCAACACGTTATCTTCTGACTCGACACCACATTCGATCTAATGCAACCTTCTGTGATTCTTCGCAACTTTAAGGTTCAAGATCACAGTTGTCGATCTTCCCCCTTGTGTGGCGGACCCTAGTGGCTATGGGACATACCTCTTTCAGTGCATTCATGTGTGGAGTATGTCATAAAAAAGTGAGCAGATCAAGAGAATTCCAGTAAAAAGACCACGTGCATGATGGGATTGGAAACTTGGCACAAGCTAAAGAATGGGGTTGGCAGAGTGGAAAACCGTGATATGGTGAATGTGAAGCTACACAGGGACGACCTCTGCATTCAGAACCATTGTGCATCGTTGTGGGACAAGCCAATAGATTAAGTGAAAGACCCAGTGGGAGTTAGAAAAAAAACAGGCTAGCAAACTACCTTCTGCAAAGAATGATGAAGCCATTTTGGGAGGTTGAGAGAAGTACCTCAAGCGTAGTGCAGAATGATGGAAAATACAGTTTCGTAAAAGAGAAAACAACACCGTGGTATATCGAACTGTCTTCATTTTCAAATTTGATGGAAAAGACCGAGCATTACCTCAAGTTCCCATTCGATATAATGAACACCAAAGAGTTTCGCCAACATTACTTCGGAACTATGTCACAGTAATTCGGAACTATCATCCGGGATTCAACAAGCTGTGCTTTCGTCTTCTCACTGGCTACCCTAGCGATTGGTTTACTGATCCACATTCACAATTTACCACTTAGTTAGATGTCGCATCTTACTCTCTGAAAGTGTGCTTAATATTTCAAACTTTTTCTTTTCACCTCGATAGTTATTTCAATACGTCTAGATGTTTTGAGTGTACTTCAACCCCTTCTCGCGCATCTTTCCATAATGAGCACTCGGTAATTGATATCGTCTCGTCCGCAGAGCCGAATAAGTAAGGAAGTTAGATGATACAATTTTTACCAACGTACGATGGTCTCCTCCTACCTTCGGCAGCGTCAAACAAACAAGTCGCCTGTTCTTTTAAATTTGCACAGTGGGGTGGTCCGGTCCAAATCAAACTGTTAATATTTCTTTTGTCCATGAATATGTTCGTCCTATCTTGCTCTACTACTCTCCGCTTATCGTCCCGGGTCTATCCAAAAAGGATTTGCACTTATTTTACCGAGATATATCTATCATCAGCTGTGCTTCTATTTTTGTCGGTTGTTTTGTCGACGATATACGTGACTTGTATATCAGGGCCTGTGAAAAATCTTCGATAAAAATCCTTGCAGATCCTATCCATCTTTTACATTATGACTTGTCCATCTGTCATTCCTCCGCATACAATCGTTCAAAGTACCAATTAACTCTCTTGTATTACTTCCACTGTTCTACATATTCAGCACGCATTCGGATTAAGAAGGAAGAAATTATGAGAGAGCTGCGTTCAAATATTCATAGTTGAAGATGGTCCGCCTAGCGTGCATCTTTTATCTGCTTACACATCGATAGTGCTAGTTTTTACCATACACACTAGTCTGTTTTTCTTCACTGCTAATGTCGACTAGAATGCGAATTTCTTAACTTACAGAAGTCTATTGAAGTATACAACAGAATCCGGACGGCTTAATGAGATTTGGTTCACGTTAGCCTGAAACGAGTTCCAATTTACATTGGGTTAGTTTGTTCGTACTCCGTGTAAAATGCACGGATTATTTGTGAGGAAATGGTAGCATGAGTTAATGTTGACAGCATCTGTTAATAGGTGGGTAGATGAGCTGAAGAATACAGCCCGAGAAATTCAGCACTATTCAGAAGAAAGCTGGTTCGATTGATAAGGTGTGTCAAGTGTGGTAAACGGATCTCTTGGACACAGTGTGCTCGAACAACCGTTGGCCAACTGAGCATTCATAGCCTCTTTAGACGTTAGGTAGTGGCCTAATATTCCTCCCTGAAAAAGAAGACGTTAATTTAATAAAAACATTTTATTTACTCAAACCCCTTATTACTTTCTTCTAAATAACCGGCTCCAATCTTTGATTGTGCCTCCTGAGCTTAAACGACAAGTCCGGGCTCTCTTCCGACTGAGCAATAAACCCATAAATAACATTTATGAAGAGCAATCAAACCCTTATAAATAACCAAGGATAGCGATCTAGGGCCTTACTTCATCCTGGTGGCCCTAGAAGTTAGAATTACACTTTTTTGTACGGAGTTTTTCTCATTTTGGTAAAACAGCTGGTACAGTTCTGGCGCGGTCGTTAAAAGCCATCGAATTCAGTTTGAGTTTTTAAAACCACTAATTATGAACCAATACGCTCTGGATTATAAATACAGTGACTGAAACATGATGTCTGTATTCTTGGCGATGGATGGTGATCCCCAACTGTCCGAAAAATGTCGACATCCGAAGCTGTGCAACTCCACGCCACAAAAACTCCTCTGTCAGGATACCGAGCCTTTAAGGTTGCAAAGCAGCAAAAGCCTTATGTACTGACTGCACTCGTCCCACCGCAGAATAGAGTCATGGCATTGTCGACAATCGGTTCATAGCGTGATTTTCTACTGTAATCGATATCAAAGTGACTAATCGAGCTGGTGGAGGTGATTGTGAACACGAAAAAAACAACATACAGACTAGTTAATACTAGCCTGTAACGAACAGAATGGACCGAGTATAAGAGCAGTCAGAATGATACCCTTGGTTCGACAACAAAAACTGTGTGAATTGATTTTTTGGATATGAAAATCAGCAATTTGCAGTCCGAGGAGTTCACATCAAGAAATCCGTTTTGATTTTCTCGGACTCTCGATTAGCCCAGGTTGTTGAGATACCGAATTCGCAACAATTAACGAGCATTCAAACACGTTCCCTACGGACACAATGAACTGATACTTAAATTGGTGAATATGCTGTCGCTCCTGACAGATGGAAGACGTTCTCCACCGTGTTGCGAATCAAACAAATTTAGAGGAGACACATACTGTCGAACAGATGTCGGTGTATCAGCCACCAGGACTTAGTTGGGTGTTTTGGGCTCAACACCACCCATTAGATAATGTCATCTCAGTTTTGTCGCAAACAAACATACGGACGGCTAGTGTCATGAAGGCGATGTATCTTATGGTTTTTAAGTCCGATACGTGCATCATCTGACAGCGTTAGACTTTCGCTTTGACGTCTACAAAATCCACGACTAAAGTTGGAAAAATAATGCAGTAATGCGGATAATCGTCAAGACCAACGGCATACCCACATGGAAAACTTTTCTAACTTCATATGATCTTATTTATTAGTTTCTGCTTTGTTTACCCGTTATTATCTGGCCTATTTTGCACTCAAGGAAACTGTTGATAGGTAGCAACTAGGGTGACATTGATGACCATAAGATCCGAAATGAATTTAACTGGATCACGGAGACAAACTGGAAACCATACAGATGAAATTTGGAGAAACGGAGAACTAAACAGCATTCCAGCGGGTCGGACGTGGATATTAGCCCGAGGAGAGAGAACCGAGCTTTATGATCAAACGAATCGGAAGTACGGGTACTTGGTTCCCCCATTTGCCAGATGACGAAAGCCTAAATCATTTGACCAACACCGTAGGAGTTTGCTCGAATACAAATGAGACCGAACGACATTGGAAAATTTCCGCACAAATAACTACGTAATAGGAACTTTGGCGCATTTTTTTCAGTTTGAACAAATAGGTGAACTCAATCCGATGTCCCTTGGTTCATTCATAAGTCAATGGTCAAACGTTCGTAAGTAAGTGAGATAATTTGTTACTAATACTATTACTGTCAAGAGGTGCTGAAACGATAGTACTCTAGCCTCGTATTTTGTGGTGAACAATTACTGCATGATGAATAATCTCATACTATCTTGAGCCCAGATGGGTAACAGAACGGTGGAGCAAAGCGTATAACTTTCCATTTCAAGGGAACCGATTGTCGCCCTGTGTTGTCCAAACCAGTTTTAAACCGGAACAAATCCATCAACACAGATATAACCCAAGCTAAGATAAAGACTATGACTAACTACATATTTTATTAAAAATATATCAACAATGGTACATCTATACATACGTTTATTTTTCATAGCTTTGAAAGCAAGCATAATGGTAACATAACAAACATTTGAATAAACTATTACAAACACCAGGTACAAGAGGAAAAAACGATAAACACTAAGAGGCTTTCTGTGTTTTCATTGTCCGTACTCTGCGATTTTTTTCGCTCTGTTTCTGCGTTTTTACTGGTCACACGTTCTACAAGCAAGTCACACAGCATTTGACCCGCTGATTTCGAGTCTGAGCTGTGTTTCGGCCTTTCTAACCCATGATAATCCTCATCTATTGAGCCCAGGAAGTCGAAAGACCCCAACCGAAGCCAAAACTGAAACTAACTTCTTTATATCCGTAAACTAAATTACAGCCTGACCGTTGAGTCGCTTTTTCCAGCTTTGGTTAGCAAGTGCGAAAAGGACAGAGAAAGATAAACGAAAGCCTGGGATAAGCAAAACGTGTCAAAACTACCGAAGATGATTCATAGCTATTACCTCAGTTGAAAAGCGGTTGTTTGTACACAACACATGACGACGCACCTTGTCACAACTCATCCGATTTCCTCACTAGACTCCAGCAACGATTCGGATATATTGGTGGTCGAATACGGAAAGTCGTCAAGCATTCTCAATGGGGAAAGGCCAGAACTCGCAACCGAACTGGGCCACTGTATGTTCCTGGCTTGAGAGAAAGCTAATCTTATGGTGGTGCCACAGATGTCGCAGGTTGCACAACCTACGATGGATTATAGACACCAGCAGTTTTGGCGTTAAAGGGATTAAGTTAATACCCCTGTGGTTAGCATAGCCACTGCGAAATCCCTACCTAAAGATGGGAACAACAATGGACTCGAGCAAGAAGAGACTTTCACTGGATACCAGACAATTGGGGACAAAACTTGAAGTTCGCCAACCAGTTCCATTCCCCGGTTGTAAATGAAAACAGAGAAGGAGTATTAGAGCCCGGCGCTAAATGATGCTTTAAAATCTAGATTTCTTTGCGAATTTCCGAATCACGGGACGTGTGTCAAAATGGCTACGCGAAGGGCTAACATTGGAGGCAGGAAGATTATGGTTTAAGGTGTTTTGTCCAGCGTACGAAATGTCGTTATTGATTGTGGATAGCCGAACCACTAGCTTCACATATCGTTTCGTCCACATACAATCCGTCCCTGCCTGTAACTGGAATGAGGTAAAAAAAGCTTGCCAGAATTTCCCCTGGCGGCTGCGTGCTCCATCTCTCCTACATGATCAGGCCACCAAATCTCGTGATCCCTATGTAAGCTTGTGATGAGTTCACACCTCGTTTACAGCCATGTTTTGTTGTGCTCACCGCCAGCGGGAGTGAACCGGCGCGCATCAAGAAGGCAAGGAGACCTGGCAAAAATCTAGCAGAACGCAAGGGATTCTTGATACGCAACAAGTGTTCAGTGACGTTATTGGACGAGGGCAATTCCAGCTTTTCACCAAGTGCGCGTTACGGGTAGGAGAGTTTATCGCAATCCAGTCGACGACGCATCGAGCCCTCATCGAAGCACATGGACAGCTTGGTACACACTAACGCGTGATCGGAGATGGGGGGAGGTGTTCCAGTACGACCGGAAACCTTGTAAGCTGCCCACAATCGACAGTTAGTTGTGATGTAGCCGACATGGGTCCATCATAGACTAGAATAAGGCGAAAGCCAGGTGGTGTACCGGTGATTAGAACGTCCGATGCTCGTATTGGCGAGAAACAATCGACGGTCCGAACACAGGGTCAGCAACAGTTCCGAAAGCCAGGAATCGAGACCAAAATGGCCTTGTAAATGCTCTTCGTTCCAGGACAGGCGGTCTACTCTAACATTCATCTCTCCCGCTAGAATCACGATGATACCCCTCTTTCCTGTGCATAAGAGGTTGTGTGGCTTTTGATATAAAGTGCCCCTGATTGCATCTGGGCTGCAGTCTGTGGGGGCTTACGCTGAGACGACAAATAAATTACGTCCATCTGATCGACAACTGTTCCCTTTACAAGAATCTCTGAGTCTCTGTCTACAGCCAGTTGTCTACTTGGATCTAATCAAACAGTGCACCCTCAGCCCTCTCACTTAAGCTCATACCAGTGTCAGCAAGACCAGAGGCCGCAGCCTCAGGGTTCTTAGAACGGCGCAGGTAAAACTACATCGAAAGACTGGATGGGGATTTCGATCGAATGATGGAGCTGGAGTGTTGAATGTAAGTGAGTCCCTTGAGTGGAACATACATTAATGACTAGGACCCTAGTATACGGGCTCCTGTTGTTCTGTATGTATCAGCACGCGCATATTAAAAGGGGCTACATCGAAGAAAAAAGCATCAGTCGCGGAGGCGGATTCAATGAGACTTGGATGCTAGCTAAAAAGATGATATGACAGAACAGGGACAAAACTTCATCCAGACGCCGCCACTGGTACGGCCGATTGAATTGCCCGACGAATGTGAAAGATGGCGTGGGAAAAGTGTGGCAATAACTTTTGGAGAAGCAAACAATTATGTGCGGTGCAAATCATTTACGTGCATAGGCGAAGAGCATGAAACGGTCACCGGTAATATCGTACGCATTCACAGTGTTTACGTTTTCACCCATTGGAGTGCTCGGGCGCCTGATCCACAGTAGGCACTTCTATTCGCAGATGCATACCTAGTCTTTGTGCGACCAAATGCGACCTGCAGATCAGCGGAGTAACTCCAGAGAGAACGGACCGAGCTTTACGCAATAAACGTAATTTAAGCTCGGCGGCCTACACACACGCACACACACATACAAGGAGACGAATTAGGACAAAATAGCAGGTAACAAACCAGACAACGGACATCGATAAAGTATGGAGGATCGTATGGACTACGCGGATAGATTAGAAGGTACAAACGTGGGATATGTAAACAACGGGCCTGTAGGAAAAAAAGAACGCCAAAGAGAACATAAAACGGTTAGAAATTGCCATTTTCTGCAGCACCATGGGTGGGTAAGTATCGACCACACACAACAGGACCCAATGAGAGAAAACCGTGGGGCGAGGGAACGTAGGGAGGCCGAAAGTCTTTGTTTTGAGAGGCAGAAGTATCATAGAAATAAACCAATGAGGATATTTGGAGCATTCCATTCTAACGAGTCATTACGTTTTGTACCATGCAGCATGTCCGTGACTAGGAGGCACTAATGCGAACACCGAATGTCTTCCAACTTGACGAATTGGCTATATTTTCGCGTTAAATAGAACAACGCGGACCGAATTGTAAAAAGTACTCGGAGGCCGACCTTAGTGGATGTATCTTCGGGAAAGACCGAAAACTTTTGTGATGCTTCGGAATTCACACTTTAGAGATGATGACCTGGTGACGACAATGTCATCTCCTCTGATGTAAATATACATTTTACTATTTTTGTGAACATTCTGAGTCTAATCGACCTTCACTTTGCTGTTTCACGCAACGAAAACAGCGAAAGTGCTCACTCTTTTCAGATGCTCCAACCATAACGGAGCAGGCTGCAGACCGCCATACAAGTTTCACTAACAGTTCAGGGGTTGGCTGATGAGTTCACTGGGATTCGACTCATGTTGATTTCCTTGTCCATTGTCTATTTCAGAATGAGTCACGTGGGAGCCTCGGAGAACAGCGCTGCCCAATGTGCATATCACACCATAACCAAGGCAGAGATAACCGAACAACATCAAAGGCGGAGAAAAAGCGCGGGAAATTTTCTCATGTTTGATCATTTAAGGGTGACTGTTTGTTCAAACAAATAAACCGAAATCTTAAATGGATGAATAAAGTCACAGTTACGAATAGCCAAAAGACGAAGTTTCTGAAACTCTGAAACACGTTTATCGATCGCAACGTCTCGTAAAAGGCATCTGATTTTCAGAGTGCGGTGTATCAAAAGTGATTGGACGTGGGTGGAAATTTTCACGTACACAGCGTTTCGCTTTGGGGAGGTCCAAGATGCACACACTGGAGCGAAGGAGGACGACGGATGCTGGATATAGAGAGCCCTGTGCATCGGTTCGCAGGAAAACGGATCCCCGATTATCTAAACAGGTGTCGGAGCATGTGCGCAAAACATGTAAGATCTCTGGTTTGTTTGAAAGAAAAATACTTAATCGCATCGGATGTAGCTAATAGCTCTTTTGGTAATTTTGTTAACTCTGGCCACATAAGTGTTGCATGCTGAAGAATACAATGACTGCTTCGACTAATGAAGCTTCCTAACCATTTCACCTATTGGAGCACGAAAGGAGGACTGAGCATGCCAATATTACAAACACTATACATTTGGATCGTCACAATGGAGCTGCACCTTGACGTGATGCGACCTCCATTACCCAACGAGCTATGTGAGATGGCTTATCTCAAGCCGAAGATTAAACCATGTGTGGAGGGTTAATGGGTAAAGGGCCAATGAATTGGCCTCCTGGTCCCCCAGGTTCGGGGTTGATTCGAACTGACAACTCACGCGGAGGATTTGATTGGATTAATAATTGATCCAAGCAGTTGGGTTTCCACTCAGTCATTTCTCGCTGTCTTGTGGACAGGTTCTTGTTAGAACAAAGGGCTTTAGCTGAGAACCTTAATCATTTTCTGGCTAACCGGCTGGACATCCCCTAGCAGCACCTATCCATCGCCTTCTAAGAGTCATATAAATAAAATGAATTCCATGACGAATCGGTCGTCGCGCAGGATAACTAGGACCGGTCTTTCCCATAGGTTCGAGCAGGATGGGTAGTGGTAAATGCTATTGCTTAGCGTTTCCATCCCGAGTAAGGTTTACGCTGCTTTGTGGGTCAGATTTTCGAATCAAAGGCATCCAAAGAAAAACTCATCCTGCGATGTGTGAAGCCCAGGAAGTACCACAAGCCCAAACATCGGCACCCTTTCTATAAGGAATCTTGAGAACCTTACAACTCGACCCGACTTGTTCTTTCAAAATGTGCTGAACAACGTGAATTTGAAACTGCTGACGGTCGGCGAGGCTACGCTTATCATGACGCACCAACTAGTGCGTCAGGGGCAGAAACCTCACAATCTTGAAATTATCCAAGTCGGTCTCTTTGTCTATACTTCATCAAATACCCGATGAAATCTCCAACCCAGCTCCACATCCTATATTAACATTGATCTCTTTTGCTATCGCCAACATATCGATGACCAGCCGTGAATAAAGTGGTTTCACCAAATAAGCCCCATAGGACAAGCGCTAGCAGTGTTGGGAACGTGGTGGATTTTCGCCTGATAAGCATTATCTTCATAAAATGTCAAAACAAATCTTTGGTGGCAAATATTGGCTACCATTAAACAAAACAACTTCTTGTTTCCTCTTGCAGAGAGGTAGAAACTAAATTTTCTTCTTATCGGCTTCACGGAAAACCTGGGTAACTAAGCTGGGTTGGTTAAAAGGCGTATGAACTGGAAAAACGGCAATCGACCCCAGGCAGTTTGCGAAGGCATTTTTTCGTTCTGGAATTCTGACTAAAGGCTCGAGGTGCAATCCCTAAGACAACTCACTGTCAGTGTGACCACGCGGGAGGAACATTGACAGACAATACAAAAATTAGAGAAGAGTTCAGGAAAAATGAACACGTGGCGAACCCTATGCAGTGCTTCTGCTTATTTTCACTTTCACACTGATTTTTCTGTTTCACCGTGGCTCCGATGGCACTCGTTCAGTTTTCAAACTTACGATGTGCACAGATATATATATATATATATATATATATATATATATATATATATATATATATATATATATATATATATATATATATATATATATATATATATATATACAAATAATGACCTACTATGTTCTCGAGGCACCCGTATTAGTACAGCCCAAATACACTTCCCCCGTTTTGAGTTTGTGGTGCAGTTCGGGCGAGCTTGTGCAACTATTAACGTTGCACCAAAGTACTCTGTTTTTTACTGTAATAATATGATGTTAATAGCACAACGTTGTTGGTAGATTTAATTCACCAACCTTTCGACTACCGTGGGTAGTCTTTCTCAAGGCAAGATTTACAATCAAATAATCTGGTTGCTACCTCACAGCACCACCAACTCAGAAGAGAAAAAGATATAGTGAAAGATCGAATAGAAAATAACAAGTCGAACGATTGCACGGAAGAGATCTCGAGCGTAAAAACGGCACTGACTACGTCAATGAGTCTTGGACCATCGCTTGGGGTGATCTGGTGGACCACAGCCCGGCAGTCTAATTGCACGTAGACGAGCCAGTCCGTTGATTAAAGTTTTCGTACTTCTTAGCCATATTAACAACTAGCCACCTGGATTCATCTCCCAGTCGCTACCTGTCTCGGAGGGCACGGTACAACGAGGAATTCAATCTGTGGGCAAGTCCCAACCATTTTAACCTATTCTGATTCAGTGCCTTTTCTAAAGATTAGACCATAGGATTCAACACGTTCCGCCAAACCTCTAAGTTAACAAATTCTCCCATCATACTCCAGTAATAATACAAACAGAGCGATGTTCAAACATCGAAAGCCTCCGCACATCTGATCTCAACGGCCACGTTTCGGAGCCGTAGAGTAGTACTAGTTTCGTGCAAACCCGACCTCTGGTCGGTAACCGGATGTCACGCTGACGCCACAGATACTCCAAGTTGGTAAATGCCAATCGGCCCTTCTGCATGCGTGAAGACACGTCGTCCGATATACAACCACCAGGTAGGGCACAAGTAAGTAAATGTGCCCATCGCATCCAGTCGCTTCTCTGCAAAAACAAGGTCCAGCCTCTGGCCAATCTTGTCCAGCTTGGGGTCCAGAAAAGTGAAGTAAACGCGCACATCTTGATGATTTGATGAAATGAACCGAGCAAGCCTAGTAACCGAACTAAGAACTGCCAATAAACGCAAGAAATAATGAAAACAACCTATGGAGATTCACCATTACATGGGATTGACGTACCGGAAGAGAGAAAAATACCAGCAGCAAAGCAATTCAAACGACTAAACCAACGCCGTAATGGTATTTTTCGCGCAGCCGAAGATCGTAGAACATTAACTGTACTTCGGCGAAAACGTGCAGACAACTTGGTGGTGCGACGTGTCTCGCTCGTATTTATGGTATGATGACGTCGTGAGTGAGGCCAGTCACCGGCGGCAGGTACCAAAGCCCCAGTTAACAAATCCGTATGCTCCGCGTCAACTAGATTGGGACTTTCATTCGGAGTAGAAAGAGGCTCAGAGTTGATGGATAGTTTAGTCTGCCGTTGATGCTCTT
>LUCM01004813.1:4484-22302 GCA_008360955.1 Fasciolopsis buskii | reverse complement strand
ACACATACAAATCTCTGCTGGAAATTTACTGACAAATGAATTCCTTGAATTATTCAAATCTAGTTGCTAACTACCCTCCCTGATTTGCGCTTCATTCAATCTGCGGATAGCGAATAATTTTCAAATGATATATTTGGACACCCTTCGACTTGGCCTATTAGCTTGGCTTATAACGCATATATGATAAAAGCGCGTCGGTTGTTTCTTTTCATTGGTCAGAATGTTGCAGAATTCACATTGGTTTTCTCGTTAAATTCATTTCAATCTTTTCAAACTTGTTCGAATAGAAATGTGGAATGCATTGTATCGTCTTACTTGTTATCAATCATATTGAAGCATAATAAAATTTGTTGCTTTCGTAATATGCAGCATGTTGACCCGTGAAAGCAGTATATCTTAGTATAGTGTAGTGAAGTATAGTATAGTATAGTATAGTATAGTATAGTATAGTATAGTATAACGGCGTACATTATGTTTCATCTGAGTGCAGCATGGCACGTTACGATATACCAAAGTTTTGTCCTTAAGACTACAAATTAGAGTTATCACATTGCCCGTGTGACATGGATAAACGATGTTCCATCGTTCTGTAATATTACTAGCACATTGTTTTTTGCTAAATCTGTTCCAATATTCTTTGGTATCGTAAATGTCGCGACATGCCCTTACAGAATAACAGGAACCTTAAGCTTCATATTCGCCCACGGAAACTGCTTAAAAAGCAAATGTTGGTATGTGCAAAAGCAAAACAGATTTCACCCCTTCACTTGTTCGACGTTAGCATGAAGCCCCACCAGTTGTTCTATCGTTAATCCGGATTCACGATGCACGCGATATTCAAAACAATTTAAGATACGCTTTTTCGAACATGTGTGGCAGAAGCACTTTTCTCTCCGGAAAGAAAAGCACAACGAAGGGAGATACGTTGCTATAATTATGATCCAATTATTTTTTTGCCGGGATTTCTAAAAATTTGTCTCTGAGGTATTTTAAGCCGATCTTGAGGGTTAGTTGGAGTTCGAGATTTCGTTCGCGGATGGTAAACATTTTCTCGTCCTTGTTAGGGCAGATAGCAACTGTGGGAGCTATCACATTACTTTCTTTCCGGTTTCAAATTTGGAATTTTATTTTGATATGCGAAATCCTTTTGGTGTCCGATGGGAGAGCTTGAAAGTGGTACCAGATTAGCACAGGAACCAAGAGTGTTATGTCTTGAACCACGAGTCCTTTTCAGTCTTTAGCGTTGACTCGTCCGACCTTTTTTGTTCGTCATTCCAAACTACCTTTCAGAGAGAGAATACTAGGTACTGAACTATGGGTCATTGTTGAAAGTACTATTTTTGGCATGCAAATGGGATGGAAAATTTTCGCGGAAGCACAAGACCGGTTCCACTCTCACGTTATGCCTCTCCGGTACTCCTCTGTCCACTACTCCTAGTACTTGATTCAAATACGATTCTAGTGACAATCTGACAAATGAATATACGCATATTAGGGATGACTAGGTAGCAGAGTACAAATTGTGTGTATTAGAAGAGCGACAGTAATCGCAAAATCGATCGGGTGCTTTCGAAGAAACTTTATCCCTTAATCCGTATGCGATACACGCAACTTGCAACTTAATAGAAAAATTCACGTACAGCTATCACTTATCTCACTTCCATTATCGTCATCCAACATTAAAAATACCCATCGTTCGAATTTCGATTCACAAAAGAGGCCCAGATATGTTGCCACAGGAAAACAGTGATTTCTTGGCCATATATATATATATATATCATATATATATATATATATATATATATATATATTAGAGTTGAGAAGGCGTACACTGAGTCCGTACGTTCATCGTGACGTTTCGATCCAAACTAGGACTCGTTGTCAAACTTGAATGATTGAATGATTGAATCACCCGTTCACGTTTGACAACGAGTCCCAGTTTGAATCGAAACATCACGATAAACGTACTAACTCAGTGTACGCTTTCTAAACTCTAAAATATGCAACCTGAGCCGCAGATATTTTCACTCATATATATATATATATTACTTGCACGAGCAATCCAGTTGTGAAGTGTTCATAAGTTTAATTTTCTACTACTTCAAATGTAGTAGCATCTACGAAACATAGATAAGTATCAGGAAATACCAGAAACCTATAAAAAGGTTCTATTTATAACATACTTTTGTGGATTTTAGTAAGGTCCGCAGTGGTTTTGGTTGTCCGAATACGATTGTTTGAATACAAGAAAAATAAATTTGACTGAGAAATCAAATTTTACGAACTTTCTTGGAAGAGCCTTAGAATCAATACTAGTTTATATCCATTAATACTAACGAGCTTGCTTGTTTAATTTTACTTAGTATTCCCTACACGATTACGTCTGCACTGGCGGATTAAGGTCAATTAAATAGTAACTGAACTAGTTTACTTAATCGACGTTAGTAGACTGGACACGTTTACGCGCACGACGGATCTTAGTTTTGCATCATGGCTGACCTAACATCAAGGTCATTCTAGAACTTTAATCGTTTAATTTGTTATGCTGACAGTCAGTTAAGGAGTAGGAAAAGCGACAAACAAACGACTGGGTCCCGGAAATTCGGCAGCAACGGAATAAATATAAATGCACGACAAATTTGAAATTTCCCAGTTCATGCATTTCTGAAATTCTAAGGCAAGTATTTACAAAGCCTTAATCGAATAAACAAAGAAAACAACAAATCTATTTTCGAAAACAAATCAATAACATTGAAAAATGAGCACAAGTTTGTTCAAAATTCTTATTAAGCGTTTACGATCGAAACAAGTTTCTCCCGTGCTGGGGCGGATTACCATAAATCATTTATACCTTATTGTCCCGATTTGAGAAGGCAAATATTTAAATGATGTAGGTATCATTGGATGTCGGGTATGGAATATAATTATCTTAGGCGTTGGTAAAAGTATTAACCTCGTTAATTTGGAGCCCCTTTAGTTTAATTCATTGATGCTTTGCACGTGATCAGCTAGAAAAATGCCTACAAATGAACAATAGTAATAGGAAATAAATTGGAATTGTTATTCTAGTCTTTTTATTTCTTTCTATTTGTTCCTATTTTACACGAATAGGATAAGAGAAACCGATTCTTTTGAGAGACTGAAATAAAAGGCACTGTGGATGGGGAAATGCTTGTCATTCTAATGACACGGACATCTCTGCAATTCGAGACAACTAGAAAAGACATGGAAACGATTGTTCTTTGAGTGTAACTGTGTTCACACCCGACAGAACTTTGCAAGCATGTTATCTTCAGTAAAGTTGATTTCTTTTGGTCGGACATAAGTCACTTAAAAGTACGCATATAAAAACCAGAATTGGCTGCATATCCGGACGTGATAATCTTATAAGCTCGTTTCACACCGGGCGTTAGCATCAAAATTCTAACAGTTTTTGGCGTGCGAGAGAAAACTGTCTACATACTCGAAGTGTCTGGGCTCCACCTCAAAATGGTCACAAGAGTAATGGAAGACAGTGATTGGTCTACCGAGTGCCTGCGGTTGTCAATGCTGCAATTTCCTGCATTATTTTGGAACTTCTTCATAATTATTGGAAATCATGTCAAAACACTTCAAAAATCGCACTGAACTAACTTAACCTGAAATCCATTCTGCATGGACACGTTTGTGCGCACGTAATATAAGGTGCCCTTGGTACCATACAATGTTCTACAATCTACGAGCAAATATACTCTTGAAACGTCTTGTAAAACCTAGGCACACCGTTGCGGAATTCCCGAAATCTTTTCGATTTAGACCGTCTTTTTATCTTTTATCTTTTACTGTCTTTTATTAACGAAACAACAATGTACATCAATTTTCAGGAAGGGGGCCGCGGCCAGCAGAGGGCTACCAAGTGGGGAAGTTGACCGGCGGTGAGAGGATTCGAACCCACGACCTTCATCTTCGAATGCCACGACCTTATCCGTTTGGCCTCCGCCGAAATTTCTTCCAAACTCCGCGGGAATGAATTTCATCGACTAGTTCACTGTAGTTTGGTAAAATAGATTTCAATCGGCTTTTTATTAACACGGGAAAAAGTGAGAACGAAAAATCCCTGTTCATGAGTGCATAGTGAAATAGGGGGAAATAAAACACACATGCTACTGACAAAATATAAACCATAATTAATTTTATTGTGGCAGGTGTTCAGTGTTCCCTGAGGGACTACATCTGAGCATCCTTGGGAATGGCACTGTAGACACACTGGTATCACAGTATGTACGGTGTCTGTGTGCAGATTCGGTTTATACAACGGGGGTCAGCAACCCAGTTTGGCGTTTAAGTGTAAATCGTACACCACTCACTAGTCATCCGCAGGCAGGGATGATGATAGCGAGGCAGAATGGTAGACGTATGGGCGTATGCTGGTCACGAATGTTTAGAATTGGTTGGACAAATATTGGAATATGATCGGAGAGACTAGATACCTGTGCGAACATGTAGTTGATAATGATCTTATTACAAAAAATTCCAACTAGCAGTTACTTGGCAGAATTGTCAGAAAAGGAAATGGCTATCGTTAGCTAGCAAACTGGAAAACTTTTAAAACATACAGAAGAAATAGGAAGTAGATCGTGGGCCAATAATCTGTTTTCTTGGATACTATCAACCGTAGAATAAAGCGCGCTCAAAACGGGATTCAATTTCAAAGTGAGCGACGCTTCAGCAAAAGAGTACCCTGCTGACGTGGAACACTCAGTCAAGTTATCCAGTGTCCAAGAGAACACAACAAGTGAACTAGCGGAATTCATAGCAAGAATGGGACCTAGACGCCAAGCTCAACTATCAGGACCGCATGAGCGGAAAACTGACTCCGTATTAGGTGGTTCACGGGACAGCTCAGCAGAACGGCACGATCATACAGCATGAATTTGCCAAATTCTCTTGGGTTACCCAATCCAACTTCATGTCGTCAGTAACAAGAGAGTGAATGGTTCGCTCAAAATCTTGATTAGTCAAGACAAAGTATTATCCTTCCCGGAATTCATGGCAACTTTTGGTCTCCGAAAAAGTCGATATATTTCGACTTCATAAGTTTGCGCATCTATCGATTCGTCTGTTTATCTTCGCCAGATTAGTAATGGCTTACTGTTTGCTGCCATGCGCCAAGTTTACGTAGGTCACACTGAGGGTCCATAGACTTTAAGACAAAACTGTACACGACTTCAGTTGTTCAATAAGTGCAGAGTAGGAACAGTCTATTCTGTCCTTGCTACATTGGTTCCGGAAGTATAAACAGTTATTCAGTGTTGCCATTGAATTAATCTGACGTATGTCTACTGCGGTTACATGTTGAACACATCAAAGCAGTAGGACTGACCTCGGGGCTGACGCCTGGACGGACTAAAGCGGCAAGTCCCTTGGAAACATTTCAGCATGCAATTCCAATGACTCGATATACCACGGCTTTGCTACTACCTAGGACTAGGGACAGATAGACAACTAAACGCCTATGGTTAGTAGTGTTATGTGGGTTAGCCGATTGTTTGTGAACGAGTTGTACCGTTTTATTCTATCAGGTTCAAGACTTTTGTTCCGGCTCGTAGTTCAGATTCAACATGATGAAACTGATTTGTTTTGTATTTACATACCTGTAGCGCAGCATTTGAAAACGATGTCATAAGTGCATTAGGAGACAATGTGCGTTTATAAAAAGGCAACGAAAATGGTTCATTTGTATATTGACATTGTATTCATTGTAATATTTTTACTACTATGAAATGATCGATTTTTTGCAGTTGGACAACAGATAATTATCGTTTCACAGTTTTTGATTACGTTCTTTGATATACACAAGTCTGAATTTACCTGATCCATAGTTGTACAAAATGGGTGAATTGCTTGATCGTTTGAGATTTTATCTCTTCAAGCAACTTTTCTTTGCGTCAATGTCCTGTCGATTAATTAATTGAGTTGCCTTCAGTCCTACTTTCGAACTGTCCTATGCATCAGTCGGATTTTCGGTCTGCCTTTTTCATTTGAGCATTACAAAAAATTCTGAGCAATTGGTAATGTGATTTTTTTGGTGTATTAAACCTAGGAAAAAGAAAATTCGCGGTTATCGTGAACTCGACTTTGCACGAAAGGGTTTATTTTGTACAGGAGTCAAACACTATTAGGAACCGAAGTCAGAATAGTTTTGGAATGAAAACAAATTTGAAATAGTCTAGCAAACATATTTTCCCTTGATTGAATGGAATTCTGATAAACGAGCCGAAAAAAATGCTCACGTTCACCATCCACAATGTGGTTAATTTGGAGAAAACGTAAACGAAAACATGCGCATCGACGTAGCCACTTTCGATTAGGTCAGTGATAGAAGTTGACAAAAATAGGGAGTAAATAGGAGTTGCCTTCCCTCCATGTTCCATTGACTTTTGGGGCGTAAACCTTGGACTATGTAAATTATACATTGGAAACTACTCGGTTTCAAACAAGCCCGTCAATTTGACCTTGAAAAATGGGTCAAAAATGGATTTACATCTCATAACTTCCGACAAATCTACCATCATATGCCTTATCAGTCGACATTAATGCTGAGACAATTCACTCTAATTTGTACACTGTCGAAAAAATCCAATACATGCAACGTGAAACAAAATGAGAAAATAGAACGGGACAAAGTGTGTGATTGTCTGTGTGTGTGTGTGTATGTATGTATGTGTGTGTGCAGGCAGAGGTGAATGGTGGTGGTGTGGTGACGAGTTGTCTACAAATTTTTAAAGTGTTTTGCAAAAATACCCATGGCAGACAACATTTCAATTTGTAATATCTCTTAATAAATGGCTCCGATTCAAACAAACACCAATCCGGTAATTGCGAATCACCGAACAGAGAGAGGGTGTGGGAGACTAGATTCGGTTTGCTCATTGAGTGACAATTGACCTGAAACCCGAGTGTGAGAGATGAGCTGTAGCGTTTTATCGTTTTCGGATAGATATATAGATAGGTGGGCAGGTAGGTAGCTAAGTAGGTATGGTTGCGATAGACACGCACGTTCACATCCGAGAAGTCACTGAAATTCGAGATTGTGCGACTCATTCACGCCAAAGCGGATTATGTGTCTGGGGGTGGATTGAATACATTTTGGGTAAGATGAGGGTGCAGATGTTGTTTATATCGCGTATTCTCATGGTTATACTTCTTCTATCGTTTAGTTTATATATATATATAAATACGGGAAATGATTACCACAAACCAGACGAAGGTCCCGTTGAACAGGCAGAAAAGTTTTGGTTCGATTTACCGGCAACGGTAAGTTTATCATGCATTCAAATACTTCCAAGAAAGGATTTTATTGATTTTCGATATAAAATAACTCACGTTTCATAATGTCAAAATGTATTCAATGAAAGTGAGAGCCGGGTGTATTGTACCGTTCTGTTAAGTGGATATTTTGAAGTAAGTAACCAATGGCATAGTAAAATATTTGATAGTAATGTTTGTGACCAATTTACAAATATCATATGTCCCCTTTACTGAACACATCTCTTCCGGATTTACAAACTACACTCTGATACTACGGTAGCATTGAACGACACAACAATACGTGTTATACTAAAAGCAAGAATTGTGATCTACATAACTCGGTTGATTAGTACTCATCAAGTAATAATATATAGTATTATTGATTTTATTATTATTATCACTATTATTATTTTGACTGGCATTGTTATCACTACTGATTACATTGCTATTAATGGCAGTACTGTTAATTATAAAGCACTTCTTCGAAGGGAAATATTCTGGAAAAGTGGTTACCTTTACAAAAGTCAACGCAGTACATGGGTAGCCGTTGAGCTTTTATCAGTGGCACCTCTTTTCTCACAAATAGTTAATACCCGCACCCTAAGAGACGAATTCTGCGGATTCCAGCGGTGTGCTTTTCAGTCCTAAGTCTTGTATTTTAAAGAAAATAACTAGATTAGAAGATATCTGCGAAACCGTTGGACTATATTCCTGAAATCGGAATATAACTGAAAACCTCGTAATGGGAGCTCTTTTCGGATTTTATCCCTATTTCATGTCTTGTTTTTGGGAATGAATGCACGATCTTGTCTTTGAATTAACTTTGAATGGGGTACTGCGGCTTATTGAAAAACACTTCCATTATCTTTCTGAATGCATTTTATTTGTAATTTTGTACCGTTTTTGAATAGGATCAAAATGACCTAGTTTGTTTCAACTTCTGCCTGGTTTATCCCATAAATCATCGTGTTCTTCAGCACCGAAAAAAACAACTCGGCCATTAGGTGGATATCTTTTCTTTCCTAGTCTTCCTCCTTTTTCGTCCTTCATTATCTCGCGTATACTCACTGCCAATTCAATACTACTTCAGTAACATTGAGCTCGCAATTTTAGAGCGATTCCCAAGTGAGATCGGTCCCTCTCCGACCTTGACCGTTCCAGAACCTGAATTTTTCTTTTCAAACGTTTCATCGTTTATCTATGTGATATTTCTGAGACGTCTATTAGTCTACAACTTCGAAAACACCTAGATTCTAATCAGACTGAGTAGGAGGTCAGTTTTTTAATCCGGAAATCACTCATCATGCGTTGGCTGAACACACAACTAACCATTAAGAAACCATGAATACACTGGGGAGCTGCTTTGTATTTGTCAGGAATCATTAGTAATGCATACCTACGGTATCCGGAACTGCAATGCGAACATTCAGTGGACTATTGTGAACCAAGCCTTGTAATAATAATTGGGGTTAACGAAAATAAATCAGTGTGTCTTAGTAGTGCGCTGAGTGTTTATAGCGCAGGGTAACTTTTTCATGTGAGATTTAATCTGCTACTGATCTCCTTGGTCAGGTGTTCCAGCCCCGTAGGCTGTGTTTAAACAGTAAATCGTAATTTAGACGGCTAATTAGAAGTCGACTGTCGTGTGCCAGTGGCTCGTGGCCTTATAAATGAACAGCGAATAAGTGTAATGTCATATAACAAAGTGCGGAAAATGGTAGAGAGTTTACCTGGTTGGCCCTTGGCGACCAAAATAATCCAACTCAATGTCATTCATCCCATGTTTGAGTCCCAGTTCGTGTGTGCGGTAAATATGTGCTGCTATTGATCCGAACAAATACGCATCAATCAGGTATTTTTGCTAGAACTGGACGAGTTTCTTCTGATTTGAACAACTTCCGTAACCTTGTTTACTGGACTAGGTATTCTGTACAAATCAAACTGCAAAGACTTTGTAAACAAGTGAAATTTCTCACCGGCAGCTATCGAAATCCCAGAGACATTTTATGCTTCGCTAATTATCTTTGGTAAAATGAAATTTACTTATTCAAAATATTTTCATATTTGAATCTCCCAATTGGGTCAAATTAGCAGGCAACTCGGTTTTACCGGAATCCTCATCCAAAAATCGATATTCAATCGATATTCACTCGTGGGAGACAACAATACACCAGGCGATCCAACTAGACGGCACTATATGACTTCTTCTTCTTATTAGTGAAAACCATTCGATGTGCAAACGGAATTTGATTGGTGGCGCACAAAGTTCCTTGTATGCACACCATGTCCGTTCGTCTCAGTTCTGAAACAATTCAAAGCGTTTTATTCAACTAGTCCCAGGTGCTCAGATTCGAAACCGGTGTCGTGCACAATTGGATTACCAATATTGTCCTCCGTAGTTTGAAAAAACATTTTCGGACAAATATTCTGTATGACCAGGGACAGAATAATGTAAGACTATGGACCAAACCGCGGTTGGGATGAATCTGACTGTTGACGACAAGAAACAAACTCATTCGCCCAAAATCCGTTTCAAGGCTACCTGATCAAGTTAGTCCGCTCATATTTGGAAAGACGAAATAAGCAATTGCTCCAGGATCGTGTTTTCCCTAGGTCATACCAATCAGATAATGATATATTTGAAGTACGGTAAATTGAACAGAAATTTAAAGATTGCCATGATGACTAATTAGAAGTTGACATTTTGACCGAATTTTATCGATTACCTAGTCCGGTAGAATGAATTATTCTCAAAAATGCTTCAGAGTCTAACTTGAGAAAAGCGTAGATAGCTTTACGTCGCTAGGAAAATCAATTTTTTCACTACTTATGCCCACCATCAGTACTATTGTTTTTACAAAGTGCAAATTTAAAAAAATTAGAAGTTCCGAAAACTGTTGATTTTTAGCTGCCATTTGAGCACAAGTTATCTGATTGGAATACCTAAATCAATAAATGATCGTTGTACTGATTTCGAATTTGACCGAAAAAATTATTTATTTTTTCATTGAATAAATAACTACGTCCTGTAGAAAATGATTGGAACCGAAATATTGATTCTGGGGTGTATTCCGTTAGTCTTCCGAATTTCCATGGAAAAGGGAACCAAACTGTTGAAAGAAGAGGTTATGAAATTTGGACGCATAGATCGTGACCTTCTCCTATCCACTTCTACAACTCAACATGCATGGATGACGTACAATCGGAAAGTTGGTTCATGTTCGAACTCGTTTCCAAAATTTCACCCCTCGAAAATTTGTTCAACCTGGACGGTAATGTAATCTAGGAAGCAGTTTGTGGCAAATTATCTTCTTTGAGCACACCACAGAGATGCCAGTACCTATTTGTCAGCAGACGTGGCACATCCAATCTTGGATGATAGTATACATAACTATTCAGTCTTGGGCACAAGGATACATTGCCCAAGCTTTTTTTCCCACTCTATCAACTATTCCATAGGTTTTTTGAGTGTATAAGCTTGCGTGTAAGGTTCACTTGGCTTTTTTTGTCGAGCCTAAGATGGGTGTCCTCGCCTGTTCGGACACAATCAGATTACCACCGCTTGGATCCCGACATGCGTACACGAGGAGATTGCATAGACGTCAAGCCAGAGTTCGTCAAGGTAAACATTGGATATTTCCAAGGGAAATAAAATGCTCCAGATTACTTATTCCAAGGAGAATTCGGACCTAAGAATGGATGACATCGATGCCATAATGCCTTCAAAAAATATTCAATCCAGCTACAATAACTGGTAGTTCAAACAGCGACGTACTGATCTGTTTCGCTAGCATGCCATGAAAGTTAAACGCGTTGATCATTTTGCCTACGTGTCAAATGCTGATAAACTTTTCAGTAGCATGTTCTGCGTGGAAAAGCATTTTATTGCTGAAATGTTTTCTCATTTCGAGCAATATTTTCTTTTTTTGCAACTCCACATGAATTCCCAATCTACTTAGGCAAAATGACTTTCACCGGTCTACTCAGAGGAACACTGGTTATCTGCCTCGTAATCTGCTTCACGTGGATTTGCACAGATGCCCTGATTTGGGGATCACTTAGCCCAGAAGATTCAGAAAAATTACGATTGTCAATGATGAATTCGCCGGAAAATTTGCGTGCCTATCTACGTTTGCTACGTGAATGGGATACACTTTCGTCAAGACCACGGTAAGTTGCCCAAAATCGGTCATCTTAACAAGTTCACAATTTGTGTTGTTAGGGTATTCGACGATAGTCGATAAGAAGCAACAAGCCGTTCGTATCACACTTTTTGCTAAACGTGCAACTATTGAACGACAAATTTCGATGAAGAGATAAAAAATCTCATGCTAGTGAACACTTTCATCCGTTGAATGAAACAATGCAAACTATTGTGAATGCCTTTAACAATCTGCGGTAAACATGGACAGATTCTGATATCCGACGAATCAGAAACGTTCATTCAATATACTATCTTCTGGTTGAAAAACTATTAGAAACCCAGATGAGTTATAATTCAACTGCAGAGGTCTCCCGGAAGACTCAGCGGTGCCAAAGCCTCATGTTGTCCGGTTCCACGGTTACAATGTCTCATTTTTGCTTACTCAAAGAATTCAACAGAAGACATTTCGGATTGCAGGTTTAGGCCTAACCTTTAAGATGCCAAATTGTTCTACACGAGACTCGCAGCCGAGAAGGTCCATGGCCCGCATTGCCGTTTGCACTCCTTATTGGTACAATAAAAATGTTCCCGCTAGCTAGGCAGTGACACGGCTAGCTCGCGAAATCACTGGTCTTTTAGAGGTCAGTGGAAAACACGTGCATGAGAAATACGCTTCACCGGTTTGATTGTTTCTCTGACTGGCTGATAGTAAGTGTGGAAAATAAACAAACATGGAGCAATTATGCAACAACTGAATTGCCCAACTAGTTAGAAAGTGGCTTACTGTCAGTTCGAAAATATCTGAAACAATAAAAGCTTTTACAAAAACAATTTCGTCAAACATGGATTTTCCAATGTCCAAAAAGTGATTCGGTAGATCGCTTTCTACGACTCACTGAAAGGTTGAGCACCAGGACGTGAAATGCGGAAACTGAATATTTTACTAATAAACTTTCTTATCCATGAACAGATCTGGACCGAGCGAGGTTCGCAGTGTATCAAAAAGTCGATACGTCAATGTGATCAATTGAGGTATGCAATTGTTCACAAGTCTGTGATATAGGATTACAGTAAAATACCTACCTGGTCCACATTTCGGCTACTTTGGGTAGCCTTTTTCAAGACAGGATTACGAATCAATTGATCACACGGATGTTTGCATGAGTGGACATGTGAAATGTGTTTTCCACTCACATGTACCCGAGTGTATGTGTGCGTGTGTGTGTGTGTGTGCTTGTGCGTGCGTGTGCTTGAGTAAATGATTAGATAGGTGTAAGTTTTAAGCCAGACTAAATGGGGGAGACGTTTTTTCTTCTTATCAGTGTTAACTGAAGTCAGTGGCTTACTGCAATTGTCAGGCTGCTGTTTAACTAACGGCAATAATTTGGTTCTAATGCTAGAACGTTCTACCCCGTTTTTTTTCCTGTTGCTTCCTGCCCGGTGGCGTTTGATTTGTAAGACTTTGGCGTACAAGCGCCCAGTGCAGGCTTGGAATTTATGTTGAAAAATTTTGGTCCTTTCATAAAACTATTCACCATGTGTTGCCAACGCTCAACTCATCATTACGAACCTATGGAATCACCATATAACTGTTTCATCCTTGTTAGGAATCATTAGCAGTGCATACGTACCCTAACTGAACATGATCGCCGATAATAGGCAAACTATTGTGATCTGAAGACGTTAGCCAGACCCTCAGCGGTTTGTGGAACTTCGTCATATGATGTTATCTTAGTCTACTGTGTGATTTTCAACGGTAGCGTGAAGTGTGACTGCTGAGTAGCGTCCTAGTTTTGATAAGGTCAATCTGTCAGCTGATTTGGACTGTTCTTTCCATTTATGCTCCACTGCCATACTACTTAACTGTCTGGAGTTCTGTGATAAGTATTTTTGCGGACATTTCCTTACACAGGAACTTCTAGCTACGGCTAACGTGATCTGATGTGTGCACTGAGTATTAGACTTTCGTCAGTTTTTGTTGCAGTTTGTTAACTATGTGAAAAATGTGTGGAAACTTCAAGTCGCTGAGAGTTTGTCCGGCGACCTCCGGTCTGTCTGATCTGTATGGTGTATGGATAAAGACTAACTCGCTTTTGTGCATCGTTCCATGTCTGTTTTTGCTTTTTATTAACTAGTTGTGATAGGCAGCCGTTATCTTGAAGTCGACTGCTTAGTCGTTCGGTTTCCCGATCCCGGGTTCTCTTCTCGCTCTGATGAATCCAACGCGGCGACACCATTTCGCAACGCCTTACACATACACCTCAAATGCGTTGATCACACATTCGCAGGAATAAAATTGCAATACAACGTAGAATTTCTTTGTTGCTTGAACAGGCAACGTGACTCTGCTAATTTTACAGTGAAGTTGGACGACAATGAACGGACAGATACATTTTCTGGACTTTCATCTAAAAATAAATGATGCCATCGTAGGCGTGCATCGTAGGCTAGGTCAACAAAGCCAAAATGCTTAGATAGAAAAGGATCCAGTACATTCATTGATCAATATGATATGGTTGGAAAATGATAAAGCGGAGCTTCAATACTTGAAGGAACTAGCTAGGTGTAACGGTGAATGAATATCCTGTAAAATATTGTCATGTATTAACTAAGTCCGAATACGATGCAGCCGCGATAGATTTGGCCAGCTGAGCATTCATTGTTGAGAACGGGGTGCTTATTGAAAGTTGGGAAAATTCTGGAGAACAGCAGTTACATTGAGATTGCATATTAATGAATATCGTTGGTCATCTAGACAATCATATTCGGCAGCTGAAAGCGATTGTACCATTGGGACAGTCCGAACGCATATTCGACTGGTATGTCCATCTTAAGACCTGGAAAAAGTATTCTGCATGCAGGTTATCTCTGCCCCCAGACGACTGATTTAATTAACGTGGCTCTTCAACAATCAACGATCAATCTGTCACAGGGCACCTTAGGATGCAAAATTTTCTACCTTCCATTCAACCAACATCCTATTAGCTCGGTTTTTATCTTTGCAATCTTGTCTGGCTCTTACAATCTGCAGTTAACTTTGGTCCCACCAGATATTATTATTACTATCACTGTTAATTATTTTACATTAATCCGCTCAATTCGTTATCGTTCATTCTATGTCTTTGTCTGACTTGCATAGTGGTAGGTCACGAGTGCTGGTCAATTCGCAGATAGGTTCCACATGCATCTAAGTAAGAATACCATTACGTTGGGAATTAACACTATATTTTTTGATAATAATAATATACCACCCTCGGTTTGAAACAGTTGGCGGATTATTGTGAAACGGGTGCTAGGCATCTGAGTTTGTCCATTGGGAATCCAACCTCTCTCCAATTGCCACGTTCACAAATTCGATCCCACAGTCAAGGTGGGATTAAAGGTGGACGATAGGTTGTGGACATACCTTGCAGGATTCACCGAGAACCAGGATTGGGCAAGGTGTTTCGTGACAAACTTGATTCAACGAACCATCACCGCTTAGCCAGAAATCAGCCTCGATCTCTTTACCTTTGAATGAATCCTCCGGCTTACGCTTTGTCCACAGAATTGTCCGCATTTTGCTAATTCGGCCCTAAATAAGAAACAAAACTAGAATACAATCAAAAATCAAACGTCTGCAGTTTCATTTTACCCGTTGGTTGACGATGACCAAACGGATAAAGTCATGGCGTTTGGACGTGAAGGTCACGGGCTCGAATCCTCCCATCATTGGTCAATTTCTCCACTTGGCAGCCCTCTGCTGGCCGCGACCTTCTTCACGGAAAATGAGGTGAGTTGTTATTTCATTGATAAAAGGAATTAAAAGGTAAAGGCTAGGAGTTCGACTGAATAGATCAAGTTGATAGTGGAATACCAATGAGAATTGGTGTTGAATCTTTTGAAAAGAAATAAAAGCATTCAAATTCTGTCAGAAAATTTGTATTTTCTTCAATACATTGCTATTTAACGAAAGTTTGTTTTCTTTTATCAATGACAACTAATCTATTTCGAGTTTATTTATATTCATTTTTCAGATATGGCTGAAAAACTCGTGGATAATGAATATACTATTGCCACAAGTACTACCAAATTTTATGATAAATTTGCAATCATTTCTACAGAATGTCGGCCGTTTTTTATCAACCAATTGGGTTCAATCGGGGGTCTTTGTAGCAGCTTTATAAAATAGATGACAGAATGCGTTGTAAGCACGTACTACAGTCTATTTACGGGGTATTCGTCTATGAAAATTTTCCTGTCTGACGGGCATAGCTCTGGATAATTAGCTAATCGTTGTTTAGACAATCCGGTCTGATTAAAGCNATTTGCAGTATGAAATTAACATGTGCGATTTCAATGAATTACACCGTCGTATTAATTGGATGATGGTATAAGTTACCACGAGTCTCTAAAAGATGGAAAGTTTAGAGCAATCAATTCCTTGTATTAAGATTAGCGAAGAACACTCAAATCAAACTATACCGTGTGGTTTCCTACTTTGGTCTAATTCATTGAAATCGCACATGTTAATTTCATACTGCAAATCGTTGAGTCACAGTTGTCGGTACTCCGAGCCACAGTAGAGTGAATTTTAGAAGCTGAAAGCAAGAATCATTCAATTGAGTGTAATTGACTGGATATTACAATTTGAATTTGGTTTTACAGCTGCTGGCCGGCGGTGGCCAAGCGGATAAGATCAGGGCGTTTGGACGTGAAGGTCGCGGGTTCGAATCCTCCTACCGCCGGTCAATTTCTCCACTTGGCAGCCCTCTGCTGGCCGCGACCTTCTTCACGGAAAATGAGGTGAGTTGTTATTTCATTGATAAAAGGAATTAAAAGGTAAAGGCTAGGAGTTCGACTGAAGAGATCAAGTTGATAGTGGAATACCAATAAGAATTAGTGTTGAATCTTTTGAAAAGAAATAAAAGCATTCAAATTCTGTTAGAAAATTTGTATTTTCTTCAATACATTGCTATTTAACGAAAGTTTGTTTTCTTTTATCAATGACAACTAATCTATTTCAAGTTTATTTCTATTCATTTTTCAGATATGGCTGAAAAACTCGTGGATAATGAATATACTACTGCCACAAGTACTACCAAATTTTATGATAAATTTGCAATCATTTCTACAGAATGTCGGCCGTTTTTTATCAACCAATTGGGTTCAATCGGGGGTCTTTGTAGCAGCTTTATAAAATAGATGACAGAATGCGTTGTAAGCACTTACTACAGGCTATTTACGGGGCATTCGTCTATGAAAATTCTCCTGTCTGACGGGCATAGCTCTGGATAGTTAGCTAATCGTTGTTTAGACAATCCGGTCTGATTAAAGCATAGCAGGCTGTTGCTTGATGTTATAATGCATTGTGGGAACTAATCATTCCTGGAGGACGCAAATGGCCAATCTTGCATATAAACGGAAACGTTGTTGGCTGGGAAGGAGCCAGAATTTCAGAACCAAAGATTCCGGCGGTGACGTACTAAATTCGGCGTAGCCAACGCATTGTCACTTTTATCTGGTCATCTCACAAGATTTTGGCTTTGATCGGAATGTGATCAGACTTCCACATGTGTTAATTGATGACCGGTACTATTATTGTTTAATGAATATTGCAGTGTTCAGGAATATAGACGAAAAAGAAATTGGCTGTCGGAAGAAACAGAGAATCTCTATTGGCTAAGGGTGACAGCGATTCGCCGAGCTGCGACACTCACCGAGAAGGATGCCCGAAAGTTGGGCCTCACCAGTGGCTTAATGGTGGAGTGAAAAGAAAGATAGCGGAAACTCATTTGAATTCCAAGATATGTACTTTTAGATACTGAGTCCATTTAGGAATCACAACAATGATTCGTACATCTATTGTTCAAGCACAGTCTTCCAAGAAAGGACAGGTAGTTCTAAGTTTCGCATATACTAGGGCCTTGTGTTCCGATCAAAGAGACATCCCGGTTGCGAATGACATTTAATTGTCTGACTGATGCCTTGCTATTGACGTGGGTAACATTTCTAATCAGTCTACGGGAATCAAAATATTGGGAATACCTGATATATTAACAAATAAAAATACAACATGAAAAGGTTTTGTAGGATTAATATTCAGGTAATGTTTAGAGGGTCAGTTTGCAACTTTATGTGCGTCATCATGTATGGTGCAATATATATATTTATATATATATGCATAAATATGTACAGATATATATATATATATAATACGTAGGTATGTATACAAAGCCTCTGTAGGGCTATAAGTTTGGATTCATCGTTCACAGTATATGTCCTTGTATTCCATAAAAGCATGAGCTTAAGACTAAAGATTGCATAAGAATGTTTTCTATTCTGAGCATATACATTATGCAAACGAACCGCACACATGAGCCTTATCAAAATTATGCAAATATG
>LUCM01004812.1:0-40632 GCA_008360955.1 Fasciolopsis buskii | reverse complement strand
AAAGCCTTTGGTTCTGACAAGAATCTGACCGCAAGGCAGCGGGGTATGCATAGCTGAATAGGATCTGATCTACTTGGGTTTATTAGTATTCCACTCGTTTTTCCGACTGAGCTGCTAACACAGATCAACCGCCAACTTGGAGGACCAGGAGACCACTTCGTCAGGCCTCTACCCATTGACTTTCCATGCATGATTGGATCTTCGGCTTGAGATAAACCATCCTGTATAGCTCGTTGGATCATGGAGGCACGCAAGCCGTCACACCACGTCAAGGTATAGTCTCGTTGTGACGGTGTTGTATCTCACCTGGTGGTGTTACTTGGGAAGAAGTGTCTTCACGCATACAGAAAGCTCGATTGGCATGTGCTAACTTGAGGCGCCTGTGGCGTCGGTGTGACATCCGGTTATCGATCGCAGGTGGGGTACTTGTAGCAGCAATGTGGTCGGTTATGTTCTGCGGCTCCAAAACGTAGCCGTTGAGAGCAGATATGCGAAACTTTCGGTGTTTGAACATCGTTTTTCTATAGTATTGGTTGAACACAATGAAGGAATTTCGTGAGTAACTCGGAGTTTAGGCATAAAGTACTGGGTCCTAGGGTTCAGTTTTTAGAGTAGGTAATAAGTCAGAATAGGTTAAGGTGGCTGGGATGTGTTTTACACATGCCCACAAATCGACTGCCCAACTCGTTGTACGCTGTTATTCGAGGTAGGTAATGGTTAGGACGTAGTTCGAAGTGGCCAATCGATGACAAGAAAAAAGTATGAAAGCTTTAACCAGTGGTCTGGTACGTGTAGGTATCGCTATACTGTGGGGTTGGAGTTTACTAGATCCCCCGAAGCGACGGTTGGAGACAATAATTGATATGGCTTGGTGCCGCAGTCACTGGCATCCTTGCATCGGAGACCTTTCTTCTTCTATTTAGTTCTTCAACTTACTGTTACGGGTCTTCTGTTAGCAATATGCTTCCGACACACCGCGTAATTGTCGTTTGGGGAGCTTATATGACTGTGCCGAAGATATTGGCTATGAAGCTTGATCCCTCCGGATAAAAATCACGCTTTGATGATTTGTTTGTTTCCTTTAATACAAGAAACCTCGAACTTGATAGCCACGTAGGAACGGATGTTCCGTTCGTGAACTTTGAATGGAAGTTCGGGTAGTGTTGGTGTTGCATTAGCTGCAGTACACAGCAGAGAGCAAGCTGAGCTCAAAGCGTCTCAGGTTACACATTCCTGTTGAGAGATATCCAGTTCTTAGACTTCATGGCCAACCTTATGACATTTCACAGGGTCCTATTTGACTCATCTACCCGCCCATTTCCACTTGGGATATGCGGAGTCGTATGGATAGTCGTTACTTTCTCATGAAGAACGAGTTATAGAAAACGTGGAGACAATGCCACGATCAAAGTAAATATAGGATGGCGCGTCAAACGAATAAAACCACTAGTTACAACGTTGGATGATCGTAGATTAGCAGACGTATTGGCGGTCAAACGCAAAGGGTAAACGAAAATATTCGGCAATCGCGGCAGAAAGCAATATGTATATATAAATATAGTATATATATATATAGTATATATTACATCGGATTGAAAGCAAGCAAGGTGTCAGTGCAACAAAACGTAAACGGAACTGCATAAAAGGGGTACAAACAACAAGGGAGAGACAGTAAACCATGACAAAACAACCGATTTTTTGGTTGTTTTCGGATAATTTTTAAGAGGGATGAGTTTAACAAGCAGGCCACATAGCATTCGCGCCACTGACGCCGGTTCTGAGCCACATCCCTCAGCGTCTCCCACCAACAACAATTCTCACTTTTTGGGCCCAAATCAGAAAGGCAGGAAGTACCAGTCGAGGCCAAGATCGAAGCTATTGTCTTCATACATCTATGCCGCGTCGTTTCTTCCAGCTTCGCCCAACACGTGCAAAGTGGTAACAATACATGTAAAGAAGGATGCGTGTAGGGGACATCCAAGTAAGGTTCGGCTTGGCTTTAAAAGACAAAGATTCTAGGTTGCTGTGAAAACGGGTAGAGAAGCGGTATTCCACAGCTCTGAAGTCCGGAAAATAAAAGACTAGAATAAGGAAGTTCGATATATAGGGATGAGGATTTGGTTAGGATGATTTGCCACCTGAATACGAGAAAAACGAAAGCCCTGTAAAGAGTACCTGCTGAAGCGAGTTCAGAAGACCAGAAACCAAAATAGAAAGGCGATAGAGAAGAGAAATTTAAGCAACTGCTCGACGATGGGCAAGTGGCTTCAGATCTGAGACCAGGGATGGGTCAATGATCGATCGAACGGCTTTTTGCTGAACCCTATAAAGAGGAGAAAGAGCAACAGACGTAGCTCCGGTCCACAGGCGACTGTAATATTGAAGTATTAGATGGATTTCAGCTTCGTATAAAGTAAGGTGGGCCAGTGTATAAAAAATCGGCTGCAGCGGAATAGAAGACCAACTTTGCGCGCAGAGAAAGAGGCAAGTGTCAACCTAAAAGGGAGACCAACATTAACAAGAATTTATGAGCAGGCCCAGTACTGAAATTAACTCAGTGAAACGAAGGGAAATTGAGTCAAACATCTGAGTGGGGAAAATTATAAGGATGTTTGAGTGAAACGGAAAAGAAGGAAGTCCCGGAAGGATTGAAACACATGGTTGGTAATGTCCGAGGATGGAAGCAAATGATTCACTAATAAGAGCACGACCATGATCGACGTTGGTAATGGTCAATCATCATCACCATCATCGCTCAGCGTTAAACAGCAAGACAAACCCCACTAAGCGTTGCATTTTCCCCCAGAGTTGCATGTTTCTATGAAAAAGTGAATATGCAAACGGAACAGAGAGTGGACCTACACGGGGCAGAAAAAATAATGCTAGTTTGCTGTGCCTCGCACCTTAAAAATGCAAGGTATTTTTTCCAAGATCAGCAGGAGCCTGTATCTGCACTCACCCTTTGTGGTGATCAGTTGGGGGTAGCCAATAACTTCAAATATCTCGGGGTCTGGTGACACCTGTCGGAGGTACTGGGGAGGAGGTCGCATTGCAAATTGCGAAAACCAGAGCAGCCTTCGTGAACCTGCGTCACTTGTGGCGCCACCATGGCATCCGGCCTTCCCCCAAGGGAAGGGTGTACAATGCTACAGTTTGCAGTGTTCTACTTTACGGTTCCGAGACCTGGTCTATCCCCGTTCAGGATGCCCGGCGGCTTTCTGTGTTTGACCACCGATGTCTCCGAAGTAGTCGTCGAGTCTGGTGAGAACATTGGGTGAGCAACGACGAGGTGCGTGGTCTTTTGTTGGGTGCAGACAGTCGTCTTCTGACTAAGATAGTTGCTATGCGTCGTCTTCGGTGGCTTGGACACATTGCACATGCCTGCCCATCGTCTACCTTTTCGTGCTCTTTTCGCGTCTGTTGGGCAAGGCTGGAAGAAGCGTCGTGGCTGTCAGGCTATGACTTGGCGTAGAGGTATAAAGATGTTAGCTTCGATTTTGACTTCGATTGGTACTTCTTGCCTTTCTGATTTAGGCCCAAGAGATAAAGATTGTTGTTGGTTGAAGCCGCTGAGGGATGTGGCTCAGAACCAGCATCACTTGCGCGACTGTTGTACGGCCTGTCTGTAAACCTCATCCTCTTTAAAAAAATACCGAAAAAACATCACAAAACGTATACGCGATGAAAACAAAAGCAGCTGGTTTGTCGTTGTTTATTATTTCCTTCCTCTTTTATCCGCATTCTGTAAAATATTGTTCGCATGTTACATTGGCAATGCATGCTTTCAAATCGGTGATGTATATATTTTTATTATTAGGTCAATCCCTTTTGGTGTAATGCAATTTGTGAAATAAAAAAGATGTAGAAGCATCACGGAAGTCGTGGTCTGTTTGTTACAACAGAAACAACCTTGAGGATTCAGTCTTTGGCCAAGCGCTTCACGTTTGCATAAACCTATCCATACTTTGGCTTGGTACTTGCTTGCAACTTGGTAGGAAGTGCCGAGAATGCATTTCATCCTTTGGTCTCACATGTTTAACTTTGATGTTCTTGATAGTACAGAGAAAAATTGAGCATTCAACTGTACAATCGCAAATGGAATGAAATGTTCAACTGATTAGTGTTCAGCTTCTTTCAGCTGAAGATTATCAGGAAACTAGAGGCTTTTTATACCAATGAATCTATTGTTAGAGACGATAGATGAAATAGAATCGATGCCAGACTGTTTCAAGCGCAGAATACTATGTATCGATTTAATTCGTCGGATAAATTGTTATTACAGTTAGTAAAAACGTGGATATTTGGCCTTATTCAAAAAATAAATGGTGCCCTAGAGCTGAAATTCGTAACGTGCCTTTAGTAGAATTATGACACAGAAGCCACATATTGAAACGCGAAATTGACGAAGTGCATAATAGTATATCAAGGCTGTCATTCAGAAACAATCCTCCAAGTTACTTAATTGAGTCAGTGGTTGGAGGAGTGGCCGAGGTGATCAGTCGAAGGTTCGAGTAGAAGGCAATGAAACCTTAACTGTTGAGCTTTCTCATATAAGTCTAGGTAAACTCATGGGTTGGTGTCTACAAGATTCTCTGTTCGGAGACGCTAGACGATATGAGTCAGTGCTGTAGTCTATGGAGTTTTCGCATGTGAAATGTTCTCACTTCTAAGTAGTTCAACTAATCTGACGGTTGAGGCTTCACTATTTCTCGTTCTCTTTTTCACTTTGAGCAGATGGTATTGTAAGGCAGCACTGAAGTCAGGACACACTAGTATAAGCTCAATTGGGAATAGAAAACTGGACTGATACTGACCAGCATCAAAGCTCACCCAATAAAAATCAGTATGACAGCGCATCAGTTGACCGTCCTACTACTCCTTACCCCATCAAAAGAACAGTCGACAATGTTCCATAGTCCGCATACACACACGTCTGAATACCTGACTCAATAGGATTGCAGATCGCTTCCCGAGAAAAACCCAAAGCAGACTACCCCATGTGACCACACAAACTACGCAGATCCTATATTCTTCCGCAACTTATGACCTTTGATTTCATCTTTCACTACTTTTTATACTCTTGTGATTCGCGCGTTAGTGTCCAAAACTGTACATCCTACTAGCTCGCTTACGCAGACTCGGCCCATGCACTAGTCCTGGTGCGATTTTTGCTGCAGCGCAATTATTGTCTATCCGAATCGCAAATCTGGTTAGTAGTATAACATCCATCTGACTTAGCTGTTTGCATTGGCTAATAGCGGAAAGTTGAAAGAGTTATGAAGTCTGCAAAACGCTAATGTAGATTAGCACCGGGAAGAAATAGAACTGGCGATGCATTTGGCAGTAGGTTTCGCTTGCGGTCATGAATCCATAGATCATTATCGACATTGGATTTCCGGATAGTCGCTGGGTGTCGTGGAGCGGCAGTCGAACGGTAAGGACAGCAATGGAATAAAACGGCATTTACGAGCTCCAGCTGCAGGAGGCATTTTGGGAGTTTTTGGGTCAAAGTAGCTGAATTAGTAGAAACAACGGTTTTTTCACACAAGACCTGGAGACCTTTTGGGCTTACTTCAGATAGCGGTGGACGGCGCACTGCGACCGGTGAAACGTTGTGCGATAGAAGTAGTGAGCCTAATCATGAAAAACCACATAGGCCCGTCCTTCAGGCCAAATACCCCGATGAGTATTTTATCTGGCATCTCGCTGATGCACTCACCTTGACACCAATAACTACAAACCCTTGTAATGTATTACTCGTTCCTCACAATAATTAAAGATAGAGTGGAATACTAAGCTATTGAAACAGAGAAAAGCGGCTGGTTCAAACGAATTTCCCCAACTGTCTCAAACTGAGTGGAGATTCCCTAATCAAACTGCTCGCGTCCTTACTCTGAGACATTTGGGACGAGAAGCGCAGTATGTTTCTGAGAGGTGTACCATTGACTGCCTATTTTTAAGGATCTCTTATCCAAGGATTGCAGCAGTCATCGTGTGATTGGTTTAATCCTGGTAGTTACCAAAGTATTGACCTCAATATTGTGGCGCCGACCGAGAGCAGGGCGGATGTCGCCCAGGCCGCGGTGCATCAACCAGATTTACGACCTTTTGAGTGTTTTTTGAATGAGTTCATTTGAAAGGGACTCATAACCACTAGGATCACTATACACGAGGCGGGATGGGAACTAACAACCGTGACCGCGAAACCGGGGTCAGTACAGAACCACAAGGACGTGTTAGGTTAGATATCGTAACTGGCCCGCCCACACCCTTATGCCATCTACCGCCAGAGTGACCATCGGAACTGAGGTTTGAACCTTAAGTGACCAGCTTAACCCACTTGGCCACCGCCAGCTGACCGAAATGCGCCACAAACACAATTGCCTGAAAACCATTTTTTTCGGCTGAAAAGGCGCCTTCGATTCAGTCGCCCGAACGGCGTCGTTTAGTGTTCTTCACCGGAGCGATGTACCACAGAAGTTGATGAATCTGTTGTAAGAGTTGTGTGCTCACGTACCTACGGTCGCGTTTGGATATGTTATGAGCTATCAAGTTCACTCGAAACCACGAGCAGTGTTCAACAAAAGTGTCCCATTTTGCCATTCTTGCTTCACTTCGCCGACGAGATAATCGAACGGTGTACAGCAGACTGATGCACTTGTGGTGTTGGCCCGATATTTCATGGAGCTTGAAATGTTGTGTCCTGTGTCACAGTGCCCTCAGTTTTGCCGTGTCGTTGAGAAATATGGAGTTTTCTCCTTGAAGATGCCCGTCGCTCGGAAATTTTTGATCATTTTTGTTCGCGTAGTATCGCTAATATTGGACGAGATGACCTCATGAGTTAACGGTTAGGATCAGGTGGATCACCGCATTTAAGAACAAGAAAAATCATGGGCTGTTTCCATGAGGTTAGAAAGGTAGAAATTTTGACCAGACGACCTGTAGGAGAAGCTAATTCAAGGACGCACATTTTAAGGACGGTAGGTGGAATACTGTCCGGATTAGCCAGAAAGGGATGACTTTTACTTTCTCGTGTGGTTCACAGATAAGGTCATCAGAGGAATTAAAAGTGAGAGGAAAACTGAAGGGGAAGAAATTGTGGAGACTACTTTATCAAGTGGTGGAAATGTTCGGCTACCAGTAGGGGACGGGACTGAGTGTTCGGATGTGCGCCGAACAAGGTGTTATTTAGCTGTCTCTATGATTGAAAAACTTGTTGCTAGCTTTCACAGAGCTTTGTTGTAAGAGTAACCGAGCGCCATCAGCGGTAAAATGGTGGGCGCTTCAGGCGTGCAGCGTGATCACAAACATGATTAAACTACTCAGGAGATTCGGGTTTGCCTAGCTTGAAAAAGTGTGGAGTAAATAGATTCATAACTTGATGAATTTCCGGGAACGTCTGAACTAAAGCAACAATTACCTGACGGGTAGAAAGGAAAGAAGTCACGGAAACCGTCTCAGTTGACTGAACTGCAGCTCCCAAAGTTTGGAAAATCTGACAAACGGAGTCATTGCTACAATTCAGTTCGCCATTCTTAGTGAGGGTAATGAGTTAATGATAACTTTCCGAATGCGTAATGGGAACGTAAGAATCACAGTCTGTGACTGTGAAGTGCTATCATTTGTGTGAGAGAAATCCGGCACCTGTGAACCTGGGACTTAAAATGGCAAACCCCATAAGGCCTCAGTAGATCAGACGTGGTAGTGATCGGGGTAACAGCAAAGCCGTCTTCCATTGTAATTATACCTGACCGAGGGTCACTGCTGTGTCACCAGTGAATGTAAATGTTTATATTTTTGGTCGTCTTCTGGAAGACTTAATTTTCGCGTTGTCTTTTCTCTCCGCAGCAGTAAGCATAAAAATCCCTACTTGGTTTACGAACCTCAATTTGGCTATTCTGCTATTATGGTTAAGGTTACCGGCCATTCAAACGCAGAATTAGTTCGTGTGAACTCCTCAAGAACTTCGGACTCTTTCGAAATGTGTTTTCAGGGCACCTTTATGCAGACTTACTAATCAATTGTAATGGTGAGTTGCCTTATTTTGTTATCCTCAATGTGTTGTGCTTTGTATCAGGCTCATTTTCGTCCGTCTTTCATGCGTGAGCTAATGCAACTAATGAAAATCGCCGAACAGGAATTTCATGGCCAAGTGAAAGTGATGCAGTCTGATGGATTGGATGTGAACACTTTCACGGTAGAACTCGTTCCCCAGCGAGGCTTGTATGCTCATGCATCTCTTGTATTTCTTGTAAGTCGTTCTGTTAACGATTGGTCATCTTACTCGATCTGTTTAGATTTCCGTTACCGATCAGTACCCGAACACTGCGCCGCTTGTCACATGCCTAACTCCTGTCTTTCATCCAAATATTGACATGTCCGTAACAAGAGACAACGTTTGTTTGAACATATTTCGGTTTTGGGAAAGGTACGCTTAATTATTTTAAAATATCCACTCGGTGAATCCCCGTCATCCTTGCTTGTTGTCAGACATTTTGGTATGAAAGACCTAATTCACGCGCTGCTATTTTTGCTCTACGAGCCCAATTTCGACGATCCTTACAATATGTATTGCAATAATTTGCCAATGCCGGTTGAAAAATATATTCGACACACTCTGGCAGGAGGGACAGTCAATTCGGTCAAATTCCCACCGAACGAAGCGTGGTGCCAGTGGGCTACGGAGAACGGAATATTACCACTAACCGATGAGACAGTTCAGCCAACACCCGAAGTGAGTTTTCTTCGTATTATAGGTCTTTTGTTCTAATTGAGATTCTCATAAGGCGAAGATAACGAGCAACGAACCAACAGCTTCGCAAACACCAACATCAGGGCTAGTGGTCACATACATGGAGATGTATGAATTATTGTATCTGTGTTAGATGTAATTGGATAACCATGACATTGTTTGTTGTGTGAATGGAATAATGTCGAATAGTGAGTGTTTTCTTTTGTTTCGTGGTCAAGAAAAGACCAGCGGCTTCATACGTCTCGATTTCGGCCAGCGAGTGGAAATTCGGATCAAGCTGAATCCGTAGGTTACTCTCAGGTCATGACTGGGATAACTGTAGAGCTTAACAGAATCGCTTCTGAGAACAAACCGATAAGTTTGTCGATCCAATTCTTGAAAATTCGCTGTTAGTAAATGTTACTCACAAATTGATTTCGATACGTTTACTGGGACTTCATAGATAGCGTTGAAAGAATCATCACTTCATTGTTGATCGGTTTCAGCGCTGTATGCTGCAGTCTCAGTTATAATGTCTTTTTTGTTTCTTGTCTTAAGCCTTTGACGTGGTTGCCGTGTCATTGTACCAGCATAACCTGTCGAACATGAGAACATGAAAAAATATGTAAGCATGGTGGAGCTAAGGGCAGACAGTTATTTTTGATTCTCATTGAGGTGAAATGAAACGTACCGTAACAACAAGAAACCTACTATCCGTCGTCCTCTTTGGGTATTCTATCACTAGTTCATTTTCCTTATCTCATTTGAATCGGGTAGAATGTACATAATAATTCGTCGAAGTTTCATTGGCAACTTTTTAGGGAACCCTGAAGCTACTGTGTCCGACTAGATCCCATTCAATAGCCGGCTATGCGCAGCGAGACTTACAAGTTCGTACAAACTAAGTGATGTGGAGTGACGTCTATCCTCTGTTCCGAATTTCGCCCTTCAGTAAACAGATCCTATCTCTTGGTCGCTATCGTGCTTCCCCGCTATCTCAAACGGGAACAGCCAACGTTATCTTACATTCACAGGTTGTTTTGCTTGCAATATTACGCCTCCTCGTCATCATCATCATCCTCATCATCGTTCTGCGTTAAACGGCAAGATAAGCCTCACTGGCCGCTGCATCCTCCGACACCGACTCGCGAAAGTGATATTCACCAACAGCAAGCCGGATTTCTTCCAGATCGAGGTTGCATGGATCAGATAATCACTACTCGTCAAACACTCGAAACGCGCCACAAGCACGGCCGCCCCACGATCGTACTCTTTTNCCCATCTTCAAGAAGGGTACACGGAGTGACTGCAGCAATCATCGTGGGATTAGTTTAATTTCGATAGTTACTAAGGTGTTAGCTTCGATAATGCTGCGCCGGTTGACACTGATTCGCGAGAGTAACATCCGCGAACAACAGGCTGGGTTTCGTCCAGGTCGAGGTTGCACCGAACAGATATTCACTCTTCGCCAAGCACTCGAAACGCGCCACAAGCACCACCTCCCTACAATCGTAGTCCTTCTGGACTTGAAAGGTGCTTTCGACTCAGTGGATCGGACATTACTATTCAGTGCTCTCCACCGGAGGGGTATGCCAACGAAGTTTGTGAACCTGTTGCGAGCATTGTGCTCGCATACCTGTGGTCGCGTGAGAGTATACGGCGAACTATCAAGTTCATTCGAAAGAACTAGTGGCGTTCGACAAGGGTGTCCCATCTCTCCATCGCTGTTCAACTTCGTGGTGGAAGATGCTTTAGGAGGTCTCCGTGATGTAAGAGTCGAAATAGGAAATGGAGGAAAGCTATGTGACCTAGATTACGCAGATGACATTGTGTGGCTTTTCGAGTCTGCTGACCATGCACAACAGGCACTAGGTAGACTCTCGAGGTCTGTAGCTCGATTCGGCATGTGCTTTGCACCTTTAAAGTGCATAGTGTTGTTCCAGGACTGGACGACAGTAGTGCCGAACTTGATACTGGATGGAGAGGAACTAACGATTGTGGGCCGTTTCATACACGTTTGTAGCTGCTTGTCGAACGATGGTAGCTGCGAAATAGTGGTAAACGCGTATTTCGCTGGACTGAAGCACTTGTGGTGCAGGCCTGATATTTTACTGAATTTGAAAGGTCGTGTGTACTGTGCCGCAGTGCGCTCAGTTCCATTGTACGGTTGCGAGACGTGAAACATGCGTGTCGGAGTCGACCACCGATATCTGCGTAGTATGACCAGCATTGGATGGAGTGACCAGGTGAGGTGCCAATTCTGAGAACTCATTATCACAGCGTATGAAACTTAGTAGACTACACTGGTTGGGTCACGTGTTCCATGTGTGGACCACTCGTCCACCATATCGTGCCCTATTTATGTTCCTGCCATGGAGTGGAAAATGCCATGTAGAGATCAGCAGCTGGCGTGGCAACGTGGAATGAGGAAATGTACAGCGAACTTACGTAAAGTAGTTGGCTGGAGACACTGAAGGATATGGCAGTGAATCGTGAACAGCGGCGGTCGTGTTGTCATTTTCTATCGAATCAGAATGATTGAAAGAGTTCGCCTGTAGAGCTAGACTGTTCCGTGTGTCAGCTGCAGCGGCATCTTATCTTTTCCCAGCTGTGTACGTCCGCTCCCTGTTTCCGCTGGATATTCAATCTTTTTATAGAAGAATGTAACCTTGAGGGAAAAGCAGCGGTCAGTGAGTCTTGCTTCGCAGTTTAAAGCTGAACGATGATGATGTGGAATCAGAACGGTGATGGTGTAGCTCGGACTGTTGGCACAAGCAATGGCAATGTCACCTCGATTAATGATGTAACATATGCCATCTGAACGCCAAGCTCAGCAATCAGAACCCCATGAAAAAGGGATAAGTACATAAAGTGGATAGGGAGTAAACTGATGAGTGGGAAAAGAACACCGTAGTTTTCATCATATGAAGTGCGGTTCAAATGTGCCACTCGGCGGGATGACGGATCTTTCAGACCCCAACCACGGAAACTTGAGACAACCAGTTACTTACGTCTGCTTTACATTTTCTCATCCAACACTGCCGCGTCATCTGATAAACCTCACAGAGATTATCTCGCTTCGTGGAAGGAACGGAAAACTGGGCACGATGTGGCAGGCGAGTGTTCAAAATACATAAAACACGCGATTCAGCCAAGAGTCTATTAAGTTAGATGCGCTGTGATAGAATTCTCATTCACTAAGTACTCCATACATTCCTAACCCGCACGTTGCTCACCCGGCTGTTCCATTCAACCTTGGCAATGTCACCCAATTATGGTAGAAAACCTTCAAAAAAACGAACATCTTCAGAACACAAACTCGTTGTGTTGGAACAATACAGCACAATTGAGTGGACGCATTGCCAGACACACACGACCTTTCGACTTCAGTGGAATGTCGGGCCGGCGCCTTAAGTGTTTCACTCCAACGTACGCCTCTCCACCNAGAGACAGGTGCAGGCCTGATATTTTACTGAATTTGAAAGGTCGTGTGTACTGTGCCGCAGTGCGCTCAGTTCCATTGTACGGTTGCGAGACGTGAAACATGCGTGTCGGAGTCGACCACCGATATCTGCGTAGTATGACCAGCATTGGATGGAGTGACCAGGTGAGGTGCCAATTCTGAGAACTCATTATCACAGCGTATGAAACTTAGTAGACTACACTGGTTGGGTCACGTGTTCCATGTGTGGACCACTCGTCCACCATATCGTGCCCTATTTATGTTCCTGCCATGGAGTGGAAAATGCCATGTAGAGATCAGCAGCTGGCGTGGCAACGTGGAATGAGGAAATGTACAGCGAACTTACGTAAAGTAGTTGGCTGGAGACACTGAAGGATATGGCAGTGAATCGTGAACAGCGGCGGTCGTGTTGTCATTTTCTATCGAATCAGAATGATTGAAAGAGTTCGCCTGTAGAGCTAGACTGTTCCGTGTGTCAGCTGCAGCGGCATCTTATCTTTTCCCAGCTGTGTACGTCCGCTCCCTGTTTCCGCTGGATATTCAATCTTTTTATAGAAGAATGTAACCTTGAGGGAAAAGCAGCGGTCAGTGAGTCTTGCTTCGCAGTTTAAAGCTGAACGATGATGATGTGGAATCAGAACGGTGATGGTGTAGCTCGGACTGTTGGCACAAGCAATGGCAATGTCACCTCGATTAATGATGTAACATATGCCATCTGAACGCCAAGCTCAGCAATCAGAACCCCATGAAAAAGGGATAAGTACATAAAGTGGATAGGGAGTAAACTGATGAGTGGGAAAAGAACACCGTAGTTTTCATCATATGAAGTGCGGTTCAAATGTGCCACTCGGCGGGATGACGGATCTTTCAGACCCCAACCACGGAAACTTGAGACAACCAGTTACTTACGTCTGCTTTACATTTTCTCATCCAACACTGCCGCGTCATCTGATAAACCTCACAGAGATTATCTCGCTTCGTGGAAGGAACGGAAAACTGGGCACGATGTGGCAGGCGAGTGTTCAAAATACATAAAACACGCGATTCAGCCAAGAGTCTATTAAGTTAGATGCGCTGTGATAGAATTCTCATTCACTAAGTACTCCATACATTCCTAACCCGCACGTTGCTCACCCGGCTGTTCCATTCAACCTTGGCAATGTCACCCAATTATGGTAGAAAACCTTCAAAAAAACGAACATCTTCAGAACACAAACTCGTTGTGTTGGAACAATACAGCACAATTGAGTGGACGCATTGCCAGACACACACGACCTTTCGACTTCAGTGGAATGTCGGGCCGGCGCCTTAAGTGTTTCACTCCAACGTACGCCTCTCCACCACTGGATAAACCCGCGCCCAGTTGTAATAGCGAGCTAGCAAACTTAGCCAAGAAGCAGTCGAGGAAAGTGAAACGGTCTACTCTATATCCAGTATAGATTTTCACACTGAAAAACCATTGACTATGCTCTGATTTGTTTTGGTTTTGGTTGCCGCTTGGTAGCGCCCTGTTCCAACGGAAAAATGGGAAGCTAAAGAACATTGCGGATGCGAAAGCGTCACTGACTGTGGCGTTGAGCCATATCACATATTGTCTCCAGTCAATGCTTCAGGGGATCCCGTTGACCCCAAGCAGGTAGTCTAACTGAACCTATACGAATCAGCCCACTGAATAAGAGCTTTCATACTTTTTCTCCGTGTCACCGACTGGTCACCTCGAACCATCTTCCAACTGACCGCCTCGAAGACCATCATACAATAAGGCAGACGTTCTGTGAGCATGAGAAAAACATGCCCCAGCCACGTGAATCTACTCACGCTTACTGTCTGTTCTAAAAACTATACCCCAGGACCCAGTACTTTACGCCAAACGTCTGAGTTACTCACAAAATTCTCCGTCAGATTCTATCGATATTACGAAGACAACGGTGTTCAAACACCAAAGGTATCCACACATGCTTTCAACGGCCATGGTTCGGGGCCGTGAAGCAATACCGACCTCGCTGTTGCTGTATACTCGACCGGATGCCACGCATGCCTCAAACTAGCAAATACCAATCAGGCCCTCTGCATACGCAAAGACGCTTTTTCCGATACCCGACCATCAGGTTGGATACAATAGCCCGTGTAACTAAGTTTGTACACGTCACCCATTTGTTTTCTTGCAAGAACAGGGTTAGGCTCTGAGCCAATCCCGTTCTGCAACAGTATTTTACAACTCGAAAGTGTAAAACGCATTCCATACATACTCTATCGTTCAAACGAGCAAGAAAAACCTGCAACTTATTTGGTCTTTTAATCAATATCACGACGACCTCCGCATATTCCAATTCAGACAGATTCCTGTCTGAGCAAATGTCAATGCCATTGTCCTCACATGAAGATAAGACTAAAGCTAAAAAGAAAAGGATAAAGAGGGAAACTGACGAGCACCACTTCTCGTGGTGAACATGAGTGGAAGACCTCCATAAGCACATGCTCGGCTTCGGCTGTTCGCGTAAAGAAACTGGAAGAGTGAAATGCATTTCTCTGGTACACCATTCGGTGAGGGACACCGCCATGGAATTGCACGATCGACCGAGTCTTGACGAGGATAGACGGTCGTGACGAGTAAAGTGCGGTGTCTCTCACTGAATGGCCTGTCAGAGAAATGCATTCTACTCATCAAATCTCCGTATGTGAAAAGCCGAAGCCGAGTTTGTGCTTACAGCGGTCTTTCGCTCCAGTTCACCACGAGAAGTGGCTTTTGAGTCGTTCCCTATCGCTTTTTTCGTTAATATTTTCATTGAGATGGTTATGGAGATAATCCTGTTCTCATGTGGGAATAGTGGTATTCATACTTGCTCAGACAGGAATCTGTCTGACTTGGAATATGCGGACGACTTTGTGATACTGAGTGAAGACCGAAGTAAACTGCGAGCTGTTTTTCATCGTCCGAACCACAGTGTCTATACGTTTGGGACGCGCGTAAGCGTGACACACAGGTGGTCCTAACGGTGAAGAAACGTAAAACGAAAACCGGGTTAAGGCAGTTCAGTGGGAAGTCCTACACCGCACACCTACTCAATGGTAACACAAGGTCTCGCACTACATCACTGTCCCTTCATGAAAGAACACCCTCCTCAGTGTTGCGTGAAGTAAAAGCGTTCGTTGTATGCTGTTTGCAAACTCAGCATGTGTGGCAGGGTCGCCAAAATGTAGTATTTCAGTACTGTATTCATCTAGGGGGTGACAACGGTCTTTTAAGCATGGAAGAGGATACCTCGTGAGTTAAAGCTCGGCAAGTGACAAGGTGGATGTGGCAAACCCACGTAATGGCAACGCAACGCATCGCACGAGACACCACAATGAGCGGGACACATACGTACCCGCACACCGCAGCGGGATAACCTGAGACTACATTCGGAATTTCAGTTGCACGGAACGGTTCAAGTCAGTTGACACAGTTCAGGAGTTACCGCACAGGCTAAACGAGCATCCGGAGTTATTTCGATGACACGCACAGAAATTCTCATCCACTTCTGCGATTGGCGTCTGTTTCGCGTTATTCTTGGCGTTCTAGCGGTCCCCATTCCGCCCCAAAAGGAGTGGGGGAGAAAGAAATGCTCGTCTCATCTTTTCGACAACAAAACGAGTATTTCTTGAGCATTCTAGAAGGGATTGGCAGTGTGAAATATGACTCAAAAATTCACTGAATGATAACATGCCAAATAACCTCTTCCGACTCACGATCTAACTCCACCATGAACATCTTAACTGCAGGTGCCTCAAAAATAACTCCATCTACTTGGCAATCTGTTGCTTAAGAAATGCGCCCTAGCAATCAGCCAAGGGTGACACTTTATTACTTTCTATTTCTCCCGGTTCTGGGGTCGGGATATCGGTGAAAAGGGTCACAGGGTGAATTCCACTTAGATATTTGTCCATCCTGTAGTCCTCTATCAGATCTACCGAGCACTTCAGCGTTCCAACGGGAACAAGCCCGAGTCCGTCGGTTTCTGGCCATAAGTCTTTTGTCTATGAACTTCAGTCACTTGTTTGGCTACCCTGCTAACATAAACTTTGTACTTGCACACAAACTAACCGTTTTTGCCTACTGGAAACCTATGCAAAATCTTTGTTTGTCGCGATAGAGGACTGACATTTTGCACAGAATATTCCGTTCAATCGGTAAACAGGAGTTCTGACTTTCTACTCCAGAGCCGAGGGTTTGCTGGTTATGCGTCCAAAGAAGTGACGCTTAGATGGACAGGATGGCCAGTGATGTCACAATAAATTGACCAATCATAGCGCACTGGATTGCTCGGCTTGCAAACGGCCACCTGCTTCAGTTTTGTTTTTTGGTCGACATTTTGTTGCGTGCTCCAGAGTGGTGTACCTAACGCACTATTTCTCTAACTCGTAATCTTATCATCACTTGCCGCACATAACGAGGAGCGTTTTCACCGAAGGTAGCGGTGAATATTAACTCTTATATTTTATAATGGCAAAAATTGTTTTCCGGCTGCTGACGATTTTCACTGTGTAGAACTGTCCTATCCAGTTGCCTCAGAGCTTGCACAACCATCCATGTTGATTGGAACGCGATACGATCCAGCATCTGCTTTATTATGCACGTCTGACGCAAGATATTCGCGCACATATCGTGCACAATCTCTGATACCACGAATTTATGAATGATGACGTAATCGACATCACTTACGTTGGTTTTCCAATGGCCCGCCTATATCTTCCGGTATTCTAGACATGGTGGAGTTTGTTTTCGTTAGGAAAACCGAACGCGAATTGAAAGAAATTGAAGCACGAACAATAAATTTCGCTTACTTCAATGCTTAGAATTCGTTAGTCCTTGAGACTGCCTTCATTTATGTCCGTGGAAATTGGATGGGCACATTTTGGTAGATGAATTCGGCGTGGCTATGTCAAACAAATGTTTTATTAGCGAATGCCACTTCCAATGAGCAAAGGCCGGGCAGTTTTTCATCTCGCAAATTGGCTGACACTCCTGTTTTAATCGGACCTATTATTGCAAAAATGGCGTAAACTTAGCAATCCGCACCACGTGATGTTGATGGAGCACAGAAATACCTCCTAGAGGTGAATTTTCTTGTGACAAAAGTTTCTCGTCTGGTTTTCTGGATATATTATCATTAATCTTATAACAGATTACGATATTCGTCTGACCGGCGGTCCCATATTTACTGTCCCCTCACTGGATTGGAATGCGTCGTCCCTGGCCTGGTTTTGAAACCGCCAAGCCCCGCCGTACAAGGCCTGAGAATGAATTACGACTTACCTGTGCATATCACCGCCTTGATCAGCCGGCACTCTTTATTCTGCCATTTTTTAACTCCTTTTATTGAGGAAATAATATTGTACACCGGGTTTTAGGCAAAGGGCCACCGCCAGCGAGGGGCTGTCACGTGGGGAAGGTGACCGGCAACGGGAGGATACCAAACTTTGGCGCTCCCACCCCAATTCCACGTTGAAGTCACCGGATGTACTAACCTAGCAAAAGGGGGTCCATAGCGGCATTTTAGACGGTCAGAAAGGGCGCAGCCCATCTATGTGCAGCTAAAGTTCGATGACGGTGGAGTTGTCTAATTCCGGTTTCCTCGGTAGCCTGCACAGCCCAGCTCGGATTCCGCTGTGACAAGGCAGCCGAGTGAAACTTTCTTCACTTGAGTCGTTCCCGGAGTGTTTATTGGCTGCCGAATTTCGGTCAGGATATTTGGGAAAGCGTCACTCGGATTCCTAAAATAGTAATTCATGCATGTCGGAGGCATACAGAATCTTTTACAAGAAGCGTGTAGCACTCTTGTTATACGATGCTTTGGATACAGTGGTGTTATAAAGAGGTAAGGAGTTACCTCACCAGTTGTCCCTGCAGTTAACACAGAAAAGACCCGTACAGCGTTTGTGGAAGATGCTGAAGGTTGACAATCAGCAAGAGAGCTGTTGAACTGAATGGTGACCAGCGTCCTTGCACACCTTACTTATTCCAGTTCGCTTTGCGTTCTTGGGCTAATCACGTTAAGGCGCTGTCCGGAATAGGGCCTCAACGTCATCGGTCTCTCTGGCAAGCACACTGTCCGTCGATTATTATCTAAAGTGCATCAAGGTGCTGATCACTTCTATCAAGTATGTCCGTCCCACTATGAGTAACAGCAGACATACATATACAAAGTGAAGGAGCGCTACTGCTTCCTCAGAACACGGTGTTGCTATAGTGCCATTTGAAGCCACCTTAGGGCTTTACAAACTTATGGCAGTGCTACAACGCATACCACATACTCATAAGGCAGTTATCAGAGTTGGCTGGTTATTTCGAAATGCCAGCTTGATAACTTGGTGTTCGCATGACAACAGTGAGTTGCGCTACCATGGCGTAACGATGGTTGGGTGCAGAAAACGCTGAAGGACTAAAGCGAGCCTAAAATTCGTAGGCAAGCTTAAAGTTCTCCAACTAAGTGAATGTGAAGGTCCCATCCAAATAGTTGCCTTCTACACTTGTGTGTGGGCATAGTCATCTGATTCCAGATTTCCAAGCTCACAGTATCATTAGACGCCCCACAACACTGGAATACTGATGTTGACCTCACCGTCCATAAACGCATGTCATAACAGATTGGTTGCGCTTTCATTCGGTCCCATCGTCTTTCCTGGGCGGCACATTCTATGGATCAGTTGTGTGTGGCCTTTGAGCAGAAATACTAAGAAAATCGGGAGGATGAATCGAGTTTTTGGGGCTTGTCTATGGGAAAACAGTCTATCTTGGCGGATTGTCCGGTGAGATTGCAATGCAAACAATCCCATGAATCGATGTGCCTGAGGGTTGGAAATGATAATTCAGTTATCGTATTTAGCCAGCTGTGGGTAGCTATGGTAAATAAAGTGATACCCGGGATTCGGCCGAAGCACAAGCGTTTTGAAAGAAGTTCTCGGTAGTGATGTGGGCATGCACAGGAGAGATACCAACGCAAATATAGGAGCAATGATTTTTCTACTTTTTGGTTTCCAGCCCCTTCATCTTTTTTTAATCCGAGGTTTAAATTTACCTGAGGAACATATATGTAAACTGGAATTATGTTGACTTCATCAAAAGTTTATATATGCCCGGTTTAATTGATAGTGACGGTCTTCCATGGAACTCAGGATTAGTGTGGCCTACTGAAACGCTTTGGATGGCACCCACCGTAATTAATTGGGTGTATGCGCCGACTTAGACCACGAGCTGTGTCCGTAACGAACCAATCTCCGCGTGATCACGGTTTATGGGTCAGCTATGTAATTTCGAAAGTTTTGCCAGGCTTAGAGTTTTGAGATGTTTTTGGCACTTGAACATGGTCAAAAATCTATTTAGTACCTGAAAATCTGACCGCAAGACTTATTGACGCGAGACCGGTAGACAGCAAACGGCTACCGTAAATGAATTTACTAGTTAAATTATGGCCACCATAGTGGAAGACTCTTTCAAAACCTCGTCTACAATTTCCGCATGTACGCACTAGTAGCTCTCTTCTAACAGCTTGTTTTGAAAAGCAATACATTTACGTACATATGTAATGGGATGTGTAACATTACATTGTTTTGATTGCCGTCTATCGATGAAAACCAGCCATTCGATTTTACTAAGGTATAGGTTTCCACGGTCGAATGCGTTCCTTTTGTCTGAGTGAACCACACTCTGATTGCAAGATCGGTAATTAAAACCTACTGCAAGACGTGTGCTTCCAATGTGGTCGCTTTTATTTTTGCGGTCACTTATGCACCATAAACATTCCGCTTTCGCCAAATAATCAAGGTAGGTTTTTAATCAATAACGCTTTTGCTGATACATTTTGGTATAGATAATAATTAGTTCATACATCTAAAGAATGAAAGCACATAGAAATATATTACTCCGTATAAGATGCAGGTTAATGGATCGTTCATTATCACGGTTTAAACAGCGGTAGAAGTATCATTTTACAGGAGTTGCTCGCGAGCCGCTTTCATCACTTCCGAAAGCTGATCACTGAAGGATTGCAATGGATTATTTTTGCGTTGGCTAGGTTAGCCAGGACGGAAACGCTGCAAATGATTGAATCTAGATAAAAATCTGCTAAAGTTGATATTAAAACATGCCATCAACAGGCGAAACTGCACTGTTCACAATTAAACGTACCATGTTTTTTGCCAGCGTCCTACGACAGCAGAAACACAAGAACAGATCCTGACTATAGGCTGAGGAATTTCTCATTTAAAATTTTTTGGGGGACCACATCTAAAGACGAATTTTGGGAAAAGCTTCACACAAATATTCGAGGGCTGAACTTGTTGCACTGTCGCACAATGACTAGGATAATGACCTATTCCTCATTGTGATTTCTTTGATCTTCTCCATTTGTCAGCATTCTGGAATATTAAAAATTGCAGCTTTCTCTGTCTAAGTGATTCAGAAAACTCCGAGCCAATACATCGACTGGTGCCGACAAGGTCATCTAGAGAGGGATCTGAGGACGACTCAATAAGAAGGGAGAGTAGGACCAACTTTGCGATGGCGGCCTCCGCTAATGTCAGCTGCGTAACGGCAGAGGTCAATCGTTTCTCCAAGTTTTCGAATCTTTTATTTTTCTCATTAAATGCATCAACAAGCTGGACCGAGCGGTTGGTTGTTTGTGATTTTGGCTGGGATCGTGGCCCGCCTGTTCTTCTGATATCAAGTCCCACAGCGTTTTCCTTCGGCATGGTATTCAAAAACTAATTGATGTGGGGAAAACGCCCTGAGAAAACGGACATTGGTGTAAGAGGAATTTGTGGAATCCTTCTGAGCAGAACACAGGGAGTTCTAGCGAAAGATAATTGCGCAAAATGGATAAGACTTGAAAGACCAACTTAGTAAGATTTTAAACCGCGCGCTACTCGACAAGGTCTGGGCCATCATAGGGTTCATAATTTGATACACATGTCAAAACTTCCACTGAAGCTAGTTCATCCAGATGTAGTCATCTGGTTGTCAGCTGTCTATTTATATTGCCCCTTCTGAATAGATATCCTCCACCAGACCCAAGGCCACATTACAGAGCTGGCTGGAATCGTCGTAAGTCCAGTTGGGACGCAGAAATGCAAGCGGCTGCCAAGCAGTTATGCTCCAATCTGCGCAAATGCATTCATGCTTTTACTCCGTACCAAAACGCTGAACATGCCACACAGAAGAGCACATTGTGACGGAATAAACTGTAATTTGGCTAAACACCAGCGGGCCTACTCCAAGATCAAAAGCTTTTCGTTGTTTCTGCAAATAAATCGGCTAACTGAGGTGGGTTCCGCATGGGCCAAATAGTCAACGGGTACATCAAGAGTTTCGATAGCTCATAGCTGCGGTGATGGAGTTAATCTGCCTGAGTTAAGTACACTGGAGGGCGGGAGACTCTCTATGTCAAAGGAATTTTAGCCTGAAAAGCAAAGTGATGAAGACCTGGAAGTCAATGAACGGAGTTTCAGAGGATTTCGGTATTAGGGATATGGTATCATTAGGGGTCAGTGCCATGTGGTTCATTGGTGACATTGCCAAGGAGGAACTGGCAGTCTAGGGGATGGTGAGGGGGCCCTGGGAAAGGCCGGAGAAAAAAGATATCAGGTACGTGTTTTTGAGTGAGGTTACTTTTGGGGCTCGCATTTTTGGGCAGTTGGTTAAGTGAGGCAATCGGCGTACGCACTGGACAAGAGGTTTAGAGGGGAGTCTCATGAAAGGTTGTGGATAAGAGGGCGAAATACAGGTGTCTAGTTTGCCAGGTAGACTGGAGGAGACAGAGCTAAAAGTTTAAAGGTGTTAGGATGAAGGTAGCTGAGTTGAAGGCTTGGAAGTACAGGACTAGGAAAACGGTGTCGAAGTGGTGGGAACACATCTAAATAAGGTTTCCTAGTAAGTGGGCTAACATGGGGGATAAGTAGCAAGTCCTAAATGCGGAGGGACGTTATCGTCTTATCGGAGGTTGGCAACCGTGTTCAAGATAGAGGGTGAAGGCATGAGTACATTGGGCCAATCACTTCGTGATTGGGAGCGGCGGTTGGTTTGCGGCCGTGCGTTTGTGGACCCTCCGACTTGGCAAAGCTCACTTCGAAATGGCCCACTAAGAGTTCAATGTGCCGGGAGGGCCAGAGCGTCGAAGACAGGTTAGCGTTCTGGAATAGCAAGTTGGGTGTTGATGTCATATGCAGCCATATGCAGCCTACGAGATGTTCTACAATGACACCGAGCGATATGGATGAGAAGGCCCCCTTGGACTCAAATACTCCACAAGGAAATTAGTTGCTACTTATGCCCTTGCCACATTTATGGTCTGATGTACGTATTATTACCTATTATATTGGCCTCCCAACGTTTGCACGTGAGTGCTTATATATATTTTTCCCTACTGTCACTATCGCCGCACGTCATGACCATGCGGACTGCATGTTCTTGTCACTGTCCAAGGAAAAATTATATTTTTGGCCGCTTTTATGATCGTGTTTGTGAAGCGATCTGGATGTGTTCCCGTTTAAAAATCCTCTCAGTCTTTGTCCCGTGAACCCAAAGGACTGCTTGCCGGAACTCAGTTTATTTCGTGGAAGCATTTCATGTGGTCGTTTTCCTGAATCAGCACAAGTAGGTCAACGGCATCAACCATGCAATGAAAACAGGACTTCGATCACGAGGCTTCACTGTAGAACATGGTGTTTAAAAACCTATTTAGTATTTGATAACGCGATTACGATGAAATTATGCTGGGCAATCATAAGGCTGATCTGAAAACTCATCTCTGCATTCTCATTTCTCTGATAGTTTATGCATGATCTTAGCCACCTTATTACCTTAATAACATGGATGTACCTAGCGGATCAGAACAAAACACATTTTTCTGCTGGAGACAAGTGCTCCCTAGACCAAGTGATAGTACCCATGATGACGTTTTAATTAGTGCCATTTTATTTTTCGGCCGGATTCTCGGCGCACGGGTATAGAATCGCCCGTTACGAAGCTCCCGCGTTTTAGTAGGGCCAAATGAACTGTCTCTTGATGACAGCCGCTGCTTCGAGTGATCCCAATCAACTATTTGATATCAAATGACACGTCACACCGATCCTCAGTCTGGTTGGACAGTCTCAGCTAGATCCGCATATTTCCAAGCCCAGTTACACTTCCACCCTTAATTGCCCACAGCTGAGTCCCCCTGGAAAGAAGTTCAGTTTGATTTCCTGGTGTGATCACGGCATGTCAGTAGGCCTGCCCGTCACGTACAACTAATTGTCTACGTGGCTTGGAAGGGTAGAGGAATCGCTTCTTTAGCAGACACAAATGATGACAGTGAGAATATAATGTTCTATTGTGCATCCTGTTCCATTTCGGCCACTGCCTGAATCGTATCTCTTGGGTTTTGTCTTCTGGCCGGATAAGCCCAGTACCAGTACTGATGGTTAGACTTGGAAATATGAAGTGCAACTGTTCGGTTCCTAAGCGAATCTGTAACAGCTGCCCGACAAAATACGGATGATGCATATTCCAGTGTCGATTGAGAAAGACTCAGTTAAAGAGGATGGGAACCAACTGATCCTTTTGATACTTAGTGTTGATAACAAATGAATTGAAAGCAGCAAACAGCCGGGGGGGCGGAAGTTAAGCCGAAATACCGGGGTACTTTTTCATTTCGCTTCTTTCTTTTAAATATCTGGCGGACAATAAGCGGAATCAAATAGCTGAGTGTGACCAGTTACTGAACTCTTACGCAGTTCTTCCGGAATATTTAAAATGTTTTTAGCAAGCAGGGCCGACCACACATCTAACTGAAATATGGTAAACTGTGTGATTGTTTATGTCGGCGGTGGCTTGACCTGAAAATGGGAACAGGTCATATGTCACCCGGTATGTGCAATCAAAAATATGGGGGTGGGAAACACACTTGTCAGCGCCCTTGTTTGTCGACTGTGCCCGCAACAATTCTGTACCAACAGGGTGGCTTTCAATGACTCCTGACGAGCATGTGCCTTGTCAAACGCTACAAAATTATGATAGAATACGATTTCGCCATACACTTTCGTGGCGGGAAATGTCAAACCTAACTTCAAGACGAATACCTGGTGCCATTGCACAGTTAAGGGGTATTCAGGATGAAACCAACCACACCGCATTAAGAAAACGCAGATAAGCCACAACCACCAAATTACGTTCCTCTTCCAAGGCACGGCATCAACGAGCTCGTTCATACGTGCTAAAATTTGACAGAGATTCAGGTAGGATAGCACATGAAGCCGTACCAAAATGCGTCATTCAGCAGTCTGTGTCAGACAGCTAAGATTTTTTCGGTTTAAAGACAAGCACCGTAAATCGTTGGCGGAACCCAATAGTCTTTACTGAGTGGAAGTTTTAGTTTGTTCGGCAATTCCTCCGAAAGCAATAATTTTCATTATTTAAGTTATCGTCAGCTTACCACCGTTGTAGTAAACCTTCCAATGTACAGACAGAAATTTAACCACCATTCTGTGAAATTTGAGACTTTCGAGCAACGTGATACATGGATAAAGGCGGTACCGTTTTTTCGATAGTTCTTAGTCCCGTACAAATTATGCCTATTCGAATCGATTTAAATCAAATCCAGGACAATCAGTGTTACGCAAAATAACATTTTATGTAAGTCTTATTTAGCTAATCCATTTTACGTTGCTTAGTTAGTAGATTAAACTGACATAAAAGAAGTGTGCATTACACTCGATGCATCATTTCACTTACCAGCCATGGTCAGTGGTTGACGGAAATTAGTAACTAGTCATGTGAAATGTGTATTTACGGTATAATGACGCTCCAGTTACTAATGCTGAACCGTAAACGGTTCAAACTATTCGTTAAATAGTGCTCCGCAGAATCTCAGAAATGTAGGATTCCTGTTTTAGAATGGTAAGTTGTGGTTCACTTGGAAAATTTTCATCGTTATCCGTGGGCCAATATTCGACTTTGGTGGGAAACTACCCTTAGACTCCGTTTGGCAGGTCTTTCGTGGATCGTTCATCTTTAAAGCAAAGAGATTATCATTCATCGTCGTAGTCATTATACAGAAAACGAATGTATACGGTATGGCAGCGTACCAACCAAATGCGGTTTCATAAATTAAAATTTATCTGCACAAAATAGTATCTAATTGTGCCACCGAACCAGAACGAACAAAATTCCTTCGCTTCAACAATTACCGGTTAACATTGAGCTTTCACTGCTGAAGCCGGTGAAGCAGCCAAATGTTTGCTGCTTACCCACAGCGACAGGCCACCTGAGTAGGAGTAAACCGGTTTGGGAAATGGTAAAATATCAACTGCGTCATTAGGGTAGTTCAAAAGTTATTATTCCAATAAAATCTATACAAAGGTTATGCCATTTCTCCGAAGAAGTGACAATGATAGCTGAACTTACTGCAGCGCTACATTATTTGTAGAATTTTCCTAAATAATACTGGTCATAACCCTGCATCTAATGATCCATTTGTTTCCCAAAAATTGGCGTGAATCGTTAGAGAAACCCAATGGTTTTCACTCAATGGCAGTTTAATTTTGTTCACAAAAACCCCATTAATAACCTGCTAGTTATCACTTTCATAAATGTATACTTAAGACATTGCGTAGCACTCTGTTATTTGTTACATGTAACCTCCCTTAATGTTTTTAAAGCTTATCACAAATTAAAATACAATACATCGATTTACTGTTGACGATAGGCGCACATGTTCAAAACGCATTGTCAGCAGATTGGTAAATCACTCTGTAATGCACTGATAATGATCAGCTTTTTTAAGTAATTTTAAGATCAGCAGCTTTGCGCCTATACATGTGCGCATATTTCTTTTGGACCGCTTAACTGAACGTTCTCAGGGATCCATAAGAAATCAAGAAACAAGAATACGTGGACGCAGCTCAGTGGTTATGGATACATTATTGTTGCGTTTTTAGCAGCTTCAACACATTTACATACAGGCGACTCCGTGTATGAATTGAATGGTAACATTTTCGCGTGTGTATATTGTAAGACAGAAAGACATAAATTAGTTTGATTTGTTTATTGAAAGAAAATCACTGACAAGGCAAAAGTTTAGGAATCCTCTTGCGGATTATAATTAACCATCTTTAACGGGAATTATAACGAATTTGTCCACGGAGGCACACCCACAACAAGTATTATCCTGGTTAAAGCTCATGAAATTTACAGGCTGTGTATTGGACATTTGTGATTAGAATATGAAAGTACAAGATTCTTCCAGTAATTTTCCGATATTCTATTGATAATTCCCATAAAGCGACCCATAGATAGCATTTATTAAATGCAACATGACATAGCGTACTTGCTAGTGAACCGTCATGATGTTCACTCGGGTTTGGGCAACAGTGTATTATTCACAATTTCATTCTAAAATCAGTGTGATGCGATCTTTCAACCCCTACCTAAACCGGAGATATATAACCATATTGATCGTGCGTGTGCGAATGGACGCGGTTGCAGCATAAGCATTTATAACAGCGAATTTGCGAAAGCTCCCTTTGCAAGGCATTACTGGGCAAAGGCACGAGTGACCGTCGTTCCGTTATTTTTTTCTTCGCGTGATGTGCAGGCCGACCCCTGTGATGTTGCCAACACTTCAGCTAATTGTAACTTGAATTTTCCATACAACTGCCACATTTACTATATGAAAGAACAGTCTATATGCTCATTCAAAACCAATAAGACCTTCCGCGTAGCTCATAACAACCGTCGGTTTCTGATTGAATACCATTTTTTGATTGCGCCACGGACCGCAATATGAAGCTACCAATCTCTTAGCATGCAAAAAACACTCATTACCCCGGCTACAGTGCATACATTCAGGTGAGAAAAAGTCGATGGAAATTTGGTCTATTATAAGGGCATCATCCATGTGTTTACAACAGCCATTATCCATTCGTCAGACCTCATGTCTCACGGCCAACATCCACATCACTTCACACATACTAATTATTCTTAATTAACTGTTCAAAACGGCCTCATTAAAATGTACTCTTGAACTTTCTTGTAATTGCCGAACGTACAACTACGTTAGCCAATCAACAATGGTCAAAATTAAATCCCTTATAGGAAGCCATTCCTTTATAAAGGCAAATTTCTGTTATTTCGCATTCATGAAGCTGCTTTCGGCTACTGACTGTAATCAGTAGTCAACTGCGTATAGATAAATTTACGAGGCTCACTTCATTAATCTGCATGGCAGCTGCCGCGCACTCATACCCGTTCACTGTGCTGCTAGAGATACTGCATAACTCCCCTTTCTCTCGATTCACCTCGTTGGCGCTTCTGATTCGGTGCGTTTACACCATTCTTGTTTGCTAATGCATTACGAAAGAAGAATCTACCACCCACGCAATGACAATTTGTACGTTCACTTCAGGTGTCAACTGCGCACCGCATTTTCATTGGAAGAGTATAGACCATGCCTGAACACAGGATTCGAAGTGAGGCCTAACAAAGGCCTTATATTTTGGAACGAAATTCTCTGCAAGTTGGCAAGACATCGGTTCTCCAACACAAACGCTGTTCCCTAGTTGTCTTTGTCGCCACAGCATACGTTCTTGTCAGCGTGCCTTAGATTCCCAGGTCATTTACTTTGCCTACTGCACCTGTTGTGGTAAACCATTCTCGTTTGCGATTTCAACGCCTTTCATGATATTTGATAGTTGTTTTTCCGTGATAGGTGGTATACCCAATAAGTTTGCCCAGTTTAATGCTAGGAATATATCCATGCCTAGAACAGCGCACCCGGAGGGCCCAACCGCCCTCATAACATCTGTAAAAAAAAGCAAGTTCACGTATTAATTGTTCACGAAAATCAAAAGCAACAGTAGCCTGAGTGCCGAGAATTTCGCCTTTTTGTCCGACATGATCCCTCTCACCAGGAAGCAGAATGTCCTGCAATATGAAAATTTGCCTAAAATCTTCACTGACCTACCACCCATGGCGAAGTTTTCCAAATTCAGCAGAGGTGCGTGGTTAATTACGGAGCCAGCTGCTGCCCAAAAGGTAAACCGAGCGTCCAGAGTTGTTTCAGAGGCTTGCACAAGGTTTAACATTCAGCACTCTCAGTTTCGTTCTGCGGTTCCGGTTTTGTTTTCTAAAGAAGTGCTGTATCTGCTAAAATGAGAAGTTTGTAGCGACCTCTGCTCACTCTTGATGCTGGAGAACATCCATTTGCTTGCTTCCATTATTTCGTAAAATCATACTGACCTGTTCCCACCTCTTGACTTCCTAGCCCCCGAATATTATCACCAGTTGGTAAAGCAGGAGAGTACAAAGCAGCTCCATCCGACAAATGGAACAAGGTAGTATATAATTCATATGATTGAACTGTGCATAACGGCACTATGGTGACCAGCATGAATCACGGAAAAACTCCCTAAAGACGGGATAGGGAAATAATTATGGGCGAAGGTAAGTTCGTGTTGATGTAGGATTCTGGTAGAATGTGAATGAGTCATAGAGGGGAAAGAAGGGCATAAGAAACTGGAAAGTGCTCACTTTTCGGCTGTTTTTGGGATTACTGACGGGTTCAATCCACAATAAGTCATAGGGCTAAAATTATTCCTTTAATGAATGACTTGGCATCGTCCATTTTGTGTTCACCTGACGAATGCTGCAAATGATAGTAGGAACAGAATTTGCAACCGTTTGGTTGAAATCCCTTGAAGAGATCGTGCTTTGCTCTGTCCACTTCTTGTGCCGCGATGTATTCATTTTATCCGTGAACCTGAAACACAGTCATTTCTTTTCCTATCCGAATGAGCGATCCATCAGGCAAAAACTCAGAGTGAGAAAAAAGCCAAGAGCTAAGGGCGGTTAGGCCCGAATGCCAGTAAGCGCATGATAAAGTACCACTGAGGCTCCCCGAGAGATGCCTCCCATCACTTTCTTTCTGCTAAAATACCGTTGTTTATTTCAGCCGCAGTAAACATCCAATTCGGCAGATGCTTCAATAACCCCTTTCTCGTCTTGCTCGGCGTAGGTTTGCAAGTCGTAAATATCGTACCATGCAGGCGTTCGCATCCCGCCATTAGACCTGACTGAAATTGGGGAGGCATGTGAACAAATGGGTTTGTAATAATCCGGGACAGGATCTCTAAGCATACCGGGCCCATCCATGCGTACAGTCGCCAAGACCGTGCAGCAAGATAAGCATAGTAATCTGAATTAAACGCGAGGTTGTAATGGCAGCAGGGAAGAGTTTGTTGCTGCTCATGAGGCCGTCAAGGTTGCAGCCAAAATTGTTCCCCATGCGACATCCAGGACGACAATGAGTGGCACCCAGTCGCAATCCTGACGGGAATAATTCGCACCTCATCTTATTCAGTGCTTCTTTACACGCGTTGGTGCGCTCAGCACACGCTGCTTCTGAAGATAGCTTGTTCCTTTCCCCAAACAACGTAACGCAGAAAACGACTGGACGTAAATTAATCCTATGCAGGCATGACGCCGCTTTGCATTATTGCTTCGCGTTTTATCTTCGGTAACGCACCTCAAAATTTCGTTTGTGTCTACAGTAATAACAATAGAAATAAGGCAAATTTCTTGATTGGCGCGAGGCATGCACAAGGCGAAATAAAATTTTTCAGAAATGACGCAGAAGGAAAGCGAATAACAGAAATCAAAACGGATAAGAGGATGAGTGCAACCTCGAACTACTCGAGAAGTATGCTGGAAGGTACAACCAGACTTTTGGGCGCAAATCTTATGCCAGCAAAAATCAAAACTGGATCATGCAGAACTTCCTGGGGCCATTCGTAAGTAAAAGAGTACGAGTCATTTTGTGTTTAAATGCGCCAAATGTACCTGCCGCTGGCGCAAAACCTGACCGGAGCTCAATGTTGGATGTCGAAATATGGCCGGGGTCGCCAGACGTCAAGAGCATGAAGTAATGGACGGAGAGGTTAAGCGAAGAAAATTAAGATCTTTAAGAACATGATATTTGGATGGGAGTTGGTCAAAACCGAGCAAAGTGGATAAGATAATGGCATTTTACAATAAGAAATACCCGATAAGATGTTAAAGGAAGCGAAGAAATACATTCAGTAATATGCCAAACTATTTGGAGGATAAGACTTTATATTGCTTTCTGCACTGAGATAGTATGGAATTCCCAAGACTGCTGATTACATTCATATGCTCCCGGTGGTAAGCTTGACGGAAAGGCGCGATGAAGGATAAAAGTTTGGCTAAAAACAGTAAGCGTTTTTTGCCCAATCCCAACGATTTATCTGAGGGGGATATCCAAGGTGATGGGCTTTGTGTTTCGGTTGAACGGACCAGTACTCGAGAGGCCAGATCTGGCTTGCAGCGTCCTACAGGAGTGAGAAGAGAGTAAATTTGGGGTTGGGCTTTTATGGGCAGAACCAGTAACAACTCATCTTACTTGGGTATGGGATCTGCAGCATAAAGGACAGCATTTGTCTAACTTATATGGCAGCTTGGTGTTATGGTTGCTAATGAACCAAGGCCAACAGACCTGCAAGACAGTGCTTCTATTGCGTAAAATTTGGCAAAAGATGGAAGCTATGGTAGCAGTTTTAGGGATTATAAGAACGGCTTATTAGTCACCGCCAAACCAGAAATGCCGATAAGATGACATGTGAAGGGTGGAGTACACAGGTTTAGAATCATCATATGTGTTGAGAGCACGGAGCCAGACAATGGCATTTTGATAATTTTGTCAGCCCACATTGGGAACGGCTTAAAGGTTAGTCACATTTGCCAATGGTAACGAGGGGACATCCGCTAAACAAAGGACAGAAGGTCAAATAATGTATTAGTATGAAGGTGTGGGAAGGGGAAATGACGAAATTTGAAGCAGAATTCCAAGTATACCAGGTTGTGAGCGCAGTAAAGATTTTGGCATGAACCCGAATTCTAACACGTTTTCGAAGGCCTTACGAAGTACAGTGTTACCTTGTGTCAAGTTAGTTAACAACGGGCCATCTAGTAACTTTGCCAGATGGGCTTTGAAGTGCGCTAAATTTGAGCATGACCGCAGGGCACTAATGATTTTAATCCACAGTTTTGATTAAGCAACCTTAAAGAATTTTGCTCCGATGGATAGCTGAGTCAGGGGCAGTTTTAACGATTAGTTTATGCTACAAAGCGGATACGGGGATTACAACTGTAAAACTTGCCTTGCAAAAACTACCTACGGCATTCGGAACGTTAGGGTATTGCATCTGCCAACAACGCTGTGTTATTAACATTATATCATCCAGGAATAAAACCAATACATGGCGCATCGATTTTTCGATACACTCCTTACATCATTTAAATAAATCGGCTTTCATAGAGCAGATTATTTTAATGTATTCGTCAAACCAGAATGGTGCGCCTTGATGAATAACGTTACAGATGTCAATAATGTATAGCAGGAATAGTAGGGGACCAAGGACGCTACCCAAAATAACCCCACTACTAATAGCGCAGGGCTGGGGAAAAGCAAAAATTAACATTGACTGCCTGAAAGTGATCAGAAAGGTAGGATCATAATCATGATAAGAGTGGATATCCTATTACTTACGTCCTAATTTTTGCCAAAATTTGGGAGTGGGAAAGGCAGTCAAACCCTTTTGAAATGTCTCAAAACATCATGAGCATCGACCGGTGGGAATCAGCATTCTGGATAACTTGGTTCAAAAAGTAATACTGACAGATGGGGCAAGATCGGCCCCTCTAGGAGCATTGTTGGGGATGGTTGATAAGATCGTAAGTAGTAAGAAGTTTAACAACTGTTCTGTAAAATCTTTTTCCATGAGCCTGGATAGAACTGGAATGTGGTTTATAGGACAACAGATATCATGGCCATAGAAAAACCCTTTTTGTAATGTGGAACAATAATGGAGGTTTTCCTTTGTGATGAAAGAGTGGCGCGAGTCATGGCGAGCGAGAGCAGGCTAGGAGAGAGCAGAGGAAGATCTGAACCAGCAGCGCCAAACAAGACTGGAGGGTTGCAATCAAGATTCGGCCTGTGGGATGACTCGGAACATTTCGTCATTTTCGTGATGCCAGCAGCGTTGACTCAAACAGAGGATAACCTAGCCAAAGCCAGCATGGGGTGGATTTCAAATTGTAACAGGTTGTCGTTATTGCGAGTAGAAGAGAATTCTTCTGTAATGTCTACAGTGGACGTTATGCGTAGTATGATCAACACGATGAGGTTCGGAATGGTCTGCGAGAGAGCTATAAAAATGTGGGAAGTCTTTTGACCTGGGTTAGGTGATCCAAGAGCTGACATTTCTTGCCTTTTGAATCTTAGTTCAGATTCAATAAGAAATTCTTGTTGCAAGCGATTAGCTTGCATTGAAAGCAAAAAGTCCCTGTTTTATTAAGGATCTTCTAAGACTTCAGAATTTCCATCTGGAGCTGACAATCCTACTGAGATTCTTGAGTTCATGTTCAGTGATTGGAGTGAATAGACGATTGATGATAAAAAGTAGCTTTGCGTAAATTTCAACTGCCGCATTCTGCGGTTCAGGCGATAAAAAGAAGCTGGACCAATTAATGTTTCCTAGAGCGTCAGGAATTAAGTCCCAATGCGTCGACATATAGGAGGAGATGTGACCGTTCCACGTGGGTAATAAGGGTCTGTCACGAAGAAGGAAACGACCATTGACCGTCTCATGGTCACTCCTAGGGAAGGTTTTCACTACTGAAACCTTAATAGTGGGAGTGCTATGCATAAAGGCTGGGTCTGAAATATTACGAAACCTTGTGGGAGTGGTCACATGCCGAGTCCATCCATCAGCGTGCGCTTGAGAACAAAGTCCAGTGGGGTTCGTGGTGCGGATAAAGATGGCCAGCAGATTTTTTGAGCGCCGAAGTCACCTGCAGTTACCTTACGTTTGAGGCAAACACCAGAAAGATAATGGAAGGCTTGAGTAAGGCAAGAGGTATGAGAACTATTCGAATTTGGTCTGTATATGCATCCTGTGTACATTGAGTACTGGGGTAGTTGCATGTGAGGCCAAAGGGTGTCAGAGACAGAATCAAAAAGCGGATATTGGACGATAATTATTCATGGGTTTTGAATGGGCTAGGTAACCATTTTTTCTAGGATTCGATCTATTGATTCGGTTGGGATATCAACGAGCCAACGAAAATGAAGTGGAGCTGTGGTCGGTTAACCAGGTTTCTATTGTCAGGATAATGCGGCGAGGATTTTTGGCTGCCAACGGTCTTATCTTCCTTATATCATGAGTTAGGGATTGGGAGTTCAGGAAAAGTAGGGAAAATTCACCGGAACATTCAGCGCCATGTGATGTCCAAGAGGTGGGTTCCGCATGGGCCAAATAGTCAACGGGTACATCAAGAGTTTCGATAGCTCATAGCTGCGGTGATGGAGTTAATCTGCCTGAGTTAAGTACACTGGAGGGCGGGAGACTCTCTATGTCAAAGGAATTTTAGCCTGAAAAGCAAAGTGATGAAGACCTGGAAGTCAATGAACGGAGTTTCAGAGGATTTCGGTATTAGGGATATGGTATCATTAGGGGTCAGTGCCATGTGGTTCATTGGTGACATTGCCAAGGAGGAACTGGCAGTCTAGGGGATGGTGAGGGGGCCCTGGGAAAGGCCGGAGAAAAAAGATATCAGGTACGTGTTTTTGAGTGAGGTTACTTTTGGGGCTCGCATTTTTGGGCAGTTGGTTAGGTGAGGCAATCGGCGTACGCACTGGACAAGAGGTTTAGAGGGGAGTCTCATGAAAGGTTGTGGATAAGAGGGCGAAATACAGGTGTCTAGTTTGCCAGGTAGACTGGAGGAGACAGAGCTAAAAGTTTAAAGGTGTTAGGATGAAGGTAGCTGAGTTGAAGGCTTGGAAGTACAGGACTAGGAAAACGGTGTCGAAGTGGTGGGAACACATCTAAATAAGGTTTCCTAGTAAGTGGGCTAACATGGGGGATAAGTAGCAAGTCCTAAATGCGGAGGGACGTTATCGTCTTATCGGAGGTTGGCAACCGTGTTCAAGATAGAGGGTGGAGGCATGAGTACATTGGGCCAATCACTTCGTGATTGGGAGCGGCGGTTGGTTTGCGGCCGTGCGTTTGTGGACCCTCCGACTTGGCAAAGCTCACTTCGAAATGGCCCACTAAGAGTTCAATGTGCCGGGAGGGCCAGAGCGTCGAAGACAGGTTAGCGTTCTGGAATAGCAATTTGGGTACTGATGTACGGGTTTGTGTCGTTCATTGGATAGGTCACTGGCATGCGTTTCATTCGGGATTCACCTGGTGTGGACTGGGTGCCGTTATGTTGTCGATCAAAAGTAGGAGGATTTGCTTGAAGGCGTTTTGGGTTGGGGTATATGCGAGGCAGTTGACGTTGCTGGCATGACAAGGCGTCTGTGAGGGGGCGATAACCCGCGTGGTTATACCGTCGGCGCTTGGAAGTCATTTTAGGGCGATTTCTTCCGCAGCCTCGAGCCCAGACATTGGTGGTGAGTAATACTACAGCCACTGAGTATGGTAGATTGGGCCAATGGCAGTGGGTGGTCAGGCACATTGAAGACAACAGCCTACTTAGCATTCGGAATACGTTTGAGGGCTTCTTTAGCTGTGGAGTCAAAGAAGCCCCCTGGCGGTAGTGCCATTTGATGGAGCAATGAGGCTGGCTAATGTAGGCACTTACAATGACAAATCTTCGATGCGTTGAACTTTGCTTTCTAGGTTCCCTAGTCTTTTTGAGGGATCCAGAGCTCTGGCACGAGAATTATCAAGTATATCGATAAGCGAGACCGAGCATTTTTAATGGGAATCAGGGTTTTTAAAGGTTTGCCGGGTAGAGCGATGCGGCGCTTACGTCGCTTTGGCTCCGCTGGCGATGGTATGCTAATAGTTATCCTGAGTCAAGAAAGTCCGGAAGTGCTAAAAGATACCACAGAAGTTTAGTAACTGCCAAACTGACAAAGGGGTGATTTCAAGAACTGTATGCGCGAGCAGATAAAAAGCTAAATAAACGGACCGACTAAATCGTTTGCTCTCTTGTGCAAGTTAGGGCAAGGACAAAAGCTGATATAGAGAATAAGGGGGTTCAAATTAGGACCAGGATGAAACTAGAAATGTGGAAGTACATGTTTGAAATACCTACTGGCTGGACGGTCAGTGACAGGTGATGTCAAGTACTCCTGCTCGGAACAATTTAGGGAATTTCGCGCATCAGGAAGAAGTTTCTAATTCTGCCAAAAATGCCAGAATGACACCATAATTTACAAAAACAATCACGAAAAGAACTCAGCAGGGATCGATGTACCCGTCAAATCACCCACTACCTTGAATATTTCGGCCATATAACCCCTGAATCTAAGCTGTTCCACCAAGCACAGACTTATTCTTTCAGATTTCTGTTGTACTACGTGCCTTTCTGTCCCTGGACGATTTTAGCGGCTCAATTTTGAACACTCCCAAGGTAAGCCACATGTTTTTTGAGGAATAATACCATCTTTGCATGCCGCAATTTAAGCGCGGCCTGGCGACCGCCTTGTGCAGGGTGATAGATGCCTCCGGCATCTTGTAGGACGCCGCAGCCCGTAACCTGAAGAGCTCCACTTTTGTTTCCGGCAACGATTCACTCGTAGTCTGCGGTAGTCATCAACCCTTGGTCCTTGGTCGGTCACAGCAACATTTGGGAACTCCCATTTTCGACCACTATAGTCAGTCCCTCTGACGCACTTTTTCTCTAGTTTGGTAGCATATCCCACACTCCAGCCCAATCAAGCATTTATGCTGTCCAGAGTGAGATTAGTAGCGGTCCAACAATAAAAAATTGAGGTGCACCACATGATGCCGCGAGCTGCTGTAAACTTTCGTTCCCTAATCTGACAAAGAAGGGTTTACTCGTCAGGAAATCCGGTACTTTATTCGATGATTTCGAAAGGCTGGACATTCAGCATCAGCGGCCATTGATTTATTTAATCAAACACCTTGGTGAAATCTAAGTAGTATGCATCCACGATTTTTTCCTAATTTAGTCGCCTCACCTAAGAACCTTGGAAGGTTCGGGAGACACAATTCCCCCCAGTGAACCTATGTTGCGCTCTACAAAGTGACCAGTTCCGCAGGCACTAATATGTTACGTCACCGGTATCTTGTGACAGTTGCATAGGAAACATGCAGGACTTACAGGTAGGCAGCTTTCCATTTTTTTCGAAGAACTCTTGTAACGGCCGCTTTACAGTCCGATTGTAGTCGACCCTGGCTCGTGGAGGCCCGAGAAGACTGCGCAGAGGTCCATTCAGCGTATTAACGAAAGGTTTTAGGAAGGCAGAGTGAATCCAGTCCGGTTCTTTCAATTTTTCTGGATTTAACGCTTCCACTGCCTGTTGCGTATCCTCAACTGTCAGTTCCAGTAGGTTGATCTTGGTAGTGGCTATTTGCCGACTCCGTCCAACCAGTGCACACCAACGAAATACCTGCTAGGGAAGTTCGCTTTACCACTCCACTATTCCACTCTATCGTTAACCGTCAGCTTTCTACACCGCTTCTAGCTGCTTTTTTGCTTCACATAAAAGCACTACATTTGGGTTCTTTTTCGTCCATTTTTCCAACGTTACTTGAGAGTTTCTCCTAGACGCTCACTAGACTCTCGTCGCCTGGTTTACATAACTTGTGCAATTTCTTCAGCCCCCTTTTGCTCTTGTAGGCCTGTGTCCTGTAGATGCTGTCCCTATGCTTCATTGACCTGTTTGCCCCTTCTGATTGGGTGAGATTCATCCCGAATCCGATGGTGGTTGACCCGAGCTTTTGTCGGGTCAATTCCACCTTTGAATTTGCGTCGCCAGTGACCAAGACCATTAGGACTGTACTGGTCTCCAGTTCCTCTACATCCAACTACCCGAAATTCTTGCACGATTTCAGGTACAATATCATGCTCAAGTCGGAAGCAAAAGGTGATCGTAAGATGATGTCTTTTGCCTGACGGTATGACAATTTAAGCTTCGAACAATTTATTTGCACTTTACAATAACCAGTTGGAGCACTGATAACTGTTGGTCCGACCTAAACCTCGTATCACACCCTTCATTTTTAGTTAAATCCCTATCACCCTGCCATCGTATGGACGTATCGCCCCACATACTGTGTGGGCAGCTCCTTGTATCCCATTCAATCCCTGGATGCATGAACCTCCGACCATTTACAGTGCAGTGGCTTCCGCAAATTGTTGCTCCGGTGCATCTGTCAGTTGCAGATGTTCTATCTCTATGGCGCCGGGTCACCTGCAAACACATCCAACGTCTATTGGTTTAGTTTGGAACTTAGCGTAAACTGAGCAGATCTGTATATTTTTCCTGCTCGGAGTTACTTCTGATTCCCTATATATTAGGCCATTCCTTATTTGTAGGACATTTCACTCCAGCATGCCACCGTACTTAGCCTGCCCGTAAAAATAACACTGGTTTGCCACATCGTGTGCATTGTGTTCAGATTAAGACAGCCACATACCGGAAGCCCCGTATATTATGCCAGTTTTCCGCGCAACTTCGGCAAGGGGTTCTATCTATGTACTCCTTGTACTGCATGGGCTGTTATAAAGAAGTGCTGCATTTGCTGTCCTTCCGGTTTGCCCGACACGTCATTCAGTCCCGGACCTCACACGCAAAAATGTCATATCTCCTGCAGGCCAGGAGCTGCGAGTTCCATAAAAGATTTTATCCCTCCTCAGTTGGCTCGCAGCGCCATGATTTTCTATGTACAGAACGGTGACTTATGGCTAATGGTGGCCTAGTCTCAGCGGCAAACCATTGCAGCCATTCTACGACAGTCCAGCTGCAACTAAATTTGGCCCCTGACCGCCATGTATCGTTCTAGCTCTCCGCGGCTTTCCATCACCTCTGAGCTCTTTCCGAGTGCCCACTATATGCACCAGCTTTGAGACCGCGCCCTGATGCCTAGTTTTATTAGAATGCTCGGTAAATGGTTCCTCGTCACTAATGTTTAATAGGTTTTGACGTCTGGCGCTATCTGGCCTATGAGCTCTTCTCGTTTCAAATGGCTGACGTTCCAGTCTCTCAAATTTCTCTTTGGGATTCTAAGCCAAATCACACTTAATTGTAGTGTTTGTCTGCTCTCTGATTTTGTTCGCATTTTTGCCCGCGTGAACTCCTTCAATTTTTTCCTTGTTTTAACTTTGTAGTTGGGGCCCCGATCCAGTTTGATCATTCATTTTGACAGTTGGTCTCCAAGTAGGACCTTGACTCGTTAACCCAAGGTTTTGCAGTGGACTCCGACGAAAGGTTTCGATTTCGCCGTTAGCAGGGGTTACGCAGTGAGTCCGGCAATGCGTTTACCTTTGTTTGATAACATTAATAATAATATTTATCTTTTAAACGATGCCAAGGTACATGCAGTGTGCATGACCATTACATGCGATTACAGTGACACGAAGGGGTTCACTTGCAAGGGATGGAAGACTTATAAAATAACAGATGGTACTCCTGTTGGGTAATAATTGAATGATAGGGGCACAGATGGCATGGAATGGTCTCTGGAGATATTTGAGAGAGAATGCTTATCAATGCCGTTCTGGCGCCTTTGTTGCGCATCACCATGTGCTTGCAGCAGAAAGGATGGGTCGTCAACCCCACCAGCATACCTCTTTATGGGCCCATGTTCCTGACTGATGGCGATAAATTTATGCTGGATATGGCAGAATGGATAACGTTTGGCCGGAAAGAAAACAAATGAAAAAAATAAAGATAAATTTAGCGGCAGCTTTTTGCGAAATATACGATATGGATGTGTTTTCTTTGGGCCAACTGTAACAATAGAAGGAACTAAATCCTCGTTTACCGCTTGATAATGCCGTATTGATGCGATTTTCTTAAACCCTTTGCCCCATTTATTCTACATAATAAGACGCCCGTCGGAATTCGGGCCCACCATCCTCGCGCACGCCAAATCCATTTAATGCTCATATTCAGACAGAAGGCAAGGGAGCGGATACCCTAATATCCGTGAGTAGATAGTTGCCGCAATCCTTCACCTCTGATGAGGAGCAAAATCGTTTTCAGTTGAAATCAGACGACTGGTTTATGGCTCAACTCACTGGGCAGTCCTAAATCGTTGCTGGTAGCATTTTCTCGATTTCAGCATCATGTGCAACTCCGCGTTCCTTCCGGGCCATAGACTGACTTGCAAATATGAGAAGGGACTTTAAGCGACAGTTAATGGACTGCGTGTTCTAGCTGCTTTGCAACAAGTATTAATTTATTTACGAGTCATATAGTCTCTCGAGAGGATCAAGGTACACGCAAAGCTGTGGTTGACAGTGTTAGTCACGTCCGTTGCCTTGAAGATGCGTCACCGGAGAGAGTATTCAACCAAACCTATCCATATTGGCTGGCGATTCACCGGCGCACGACCTGCACATCCCGGGTATGTTAGTTATATCGACATAACGGCTAAGTACAAAAGAGCAATCAACCGCCTTAGGCAAACCACAATAAATTTGTTGTTAAAAGCATTTAAAGCGCATAACGACAGCCAGCGTCAAAAAGAAAAGCTGCAGTTTGATCCCAAAGTTATGTTGTATGCTGTTTGACAAGCCTTAATACAGGCCTAAAGTTTGGGGACGTTTTGCTCTAACCCAGTGACAGCGAACGAAGAAGTTGTCACGGGGAAACGCTAAGAATTATGCAGCTCGAAATGAGGCCAGCAAAGTGTAAATAACATTTGTTAAGCAACGTTCATTAAAGGCATTGATTGTTGCAAGAGTGTAACAAAAGTATTCGTATGTACATTTCTCGGTTTGCAGGGGTCAAACACAAAGCAGGATCGATTGCTTTACATCGATGGCCCAGAGGAGGAATAGAAACAAAAAACCGAACGAGACACGGGGAGGTGTTTGCGTGTTTTGTTGAATACTTCTAGCGAACTAGAAAGCATCATCGGAATCTGCGAGCTCACGTGCACCACTTTGTACAGGCTGCCTCCTGCTCCTCCCCAAAATTCTTCTGCCGAATCCATACAAAACGGACTCATGAATGGACAGTATTTTTATTGGTACCTGATGTAAACTGACGCTCACAATGCATATTGACATCCGAAAACAGCTGAAGACCGTCATTTGTCATCAACCTCTATTCTGGTCCGCGGAATTTGGCAATAGACCGATGCTCCTGGTAACAGTTCTTCACACGAATCCATTAGATGTCGCTTCATTTGACTCCGGTTCTTCTTCTTTTCCAACGCCACCTTCATCTCTAAAACAACCTGAAATATATGAACTCAAAATTCCTTGAAACAAACCTCATGTATTAGTATTGCGATTGCACAATTCCTGTCGATTGTCGCCGCTTTCCTTGCTTAACGGGCTGCACCTTCAAAATGTTTGAAATTTATACTGCATTTTTGATATCCAGTCTGGGTTTCGCTCATCTCCATTCCGTTATCACAT
>LUCM01004811.1:0-25755 GCA_008360955.1 Fasciolopsis buskii | reverse complement strand
CTGGAACATTTAAGTCCACGTGATATCCAAGAGGTGGTTTCGGTGGGGGTGAAATAATCAAGGGACAAATTAGAGGTTCGGATAGTGCATAGCTGTGATAAGGGAGTAAATTCAGTAGAGTTAGGTATACTGGCCGGCGAAGGACTTTCTTTGTTAATGGATTTGTGGGCTGAAGACCAAGGTGATAGAAGAAACTTGGAAGTTGATGAGCCGGTTGTTACAGGATGCCGGTGTGGGTGATGTGGTATCGGTGGGAGTGGTATAGTGTTAGGTGGCCAAATTGTCACCTTGTCACGGCGGGACTGGCAATCTAAGGGGGTTAGTGGGGGGGGCTTTGGAAAATGCCGGAGAAAAAGCCGGTTGGCAGGTATGCGCATGAATTTTTTGGGATAGGCGTTACTTTTGGAATTTGCGGGAGTCAGGAGAGCAGTGCTTTCTAGCTGAGGCAATAGGGGTAGGCGCTGGACAAGAGTGGGTTGATAAAGAGGTCTCATGATAGGTTGTGGGCCAATGGGCGAAATACAATTATCAAAAGTTTGCCAGGTAGCCTGGGAGGATTCAGGGGTAAAACGGGCAAAATCATGAGAATACTGGTAGTTGGGGTGAAGAGTTGGACGTGCAGTAGTAGGAAAGGGGCATTGGAGTGGTGGAAATGCATCTAAATAGGGTTGACTGGTAAGTGGATGGAAGTAGGTAGGATGAGCGGCAGGCCCTAAATATGGAGGGACATTGGTATCATGCTGGAATGTGGCAACTGTTACCGAAGGATGGTGGAGGCATGAATACACAGAGGCCAATCAACTCGTGATTGTAAGCGGCGGTTTGTAAGCCTCCTTGTGTTTTTGGACCTTTCGGTTTGGCAGAGCTCATGCCGGATTGGCTTACTTGAGTTGAGTGTGCCGAGAGTGCCAGACAGTCGAGGAGTATAGACAGGCCGACTTACTAAATTAACAGGATGGCTAATGAAGTGCGGGGTTTTGTAAAGTGGTGAGTCATGCTACAAGCATTGAGAATGGTAGATTGGACCAGTTGCAGTGGGAGGCGGTCAGGTACATTAAAGACAACGGCATTCTTCGCTTTCGCAATACGTTTGTGAGCGTCCTCAGTTACGGAGTCGAAAAAGCGTTCTGTGGCAGGTAGATTGCTGGCATTATTTTCAGTTAAGCTGACTAATGGGGACAGCTTCAATGACAGGTCCTCGATCTGTTGTACTTTGTTTTCTAGGTCCCTTAGTCCTTTCGAGACATCAAGGGTTTTGGGACCAGAATTACTAAATATATCAAAAAGCGGGACTGAGCATGTTTTATTGGGTATCAGGGGTTTTAAGGGTTTTCTTAGTACTATAGTGCGGCGCTGACCTCTCTTTGGTCCGGCTAGTGAAGGCATCGTACGGGTTGCATAAAGTCAAGGACGTCTGAAATGGCTATGAGAGGCTATAAACGTTCGGTAACAGACAATGTGATGGTGTCAAAAATTGTGGGGGCGCAATGGTGAGAAGGTAAATAGACAGGCCAATTGGCAAAATTTCTCTTAAAAGTCGACCAATAGACGGGTAGAATATGTGGTTAGCAGCATAAAGACCTTTAATATAGGTTCAGGCGCGAGTTGAATATGTGGCGGTCCAGGCTTGAAACAAATACTGACAAAAAGGTCAGCGAGGAATGAGGTTAAAGGTTAATGGTCAAAAAAGTTAGGAAATATTTTCAACTAGGAAAACGGTTCTAATTATACTAAAAATACTATAATAACACTCTAATAACACTCTAAATTGCAAAATAACAGCGATAACAACCCACAGCAAGGAACGGTATACCGCAGTAAAATAATTCCGATGACCGAGACCATCAAGAGGCGACAGTTTGGTGTGAAAGGGAGAAATCACATTTATATGAAGGAGAGCGTAGGCAATCACTGAACAATTGCACATAAAAATGAGATAGCGGCGAGGAACGTTAGGTCACGCTTCGGACATGGAGATAGACGGAATAACTGAAGATAAATGCGAACGTTGATGACATGGAGAAAAACCAGTTGGACGCTGTGGACTGCAATGTTAAAGAAATACATGTGATTCTCATTTTGAGGATGTGTCGTCTGCAGTCATGAGTGCAGAGGTTGACATTCATGGGGTTTCCAGGATGTCAACATGTTTTCGGAGCCCTTGAATGGATAGAAGGATAGCTGAAGCCGTAAATAATACAGAGTTATAAATACTATATCAGCTACTAAATGCCAACGGCGCACACTGTATTCCGCTTACTGGTTGTGCACCCAGAAGCCGGGTAATAGAATCTGCGAATGTTTGTGAGAAGGCGGGGCAGGAAGAGCCCCATAATGTCCAAGCTGATGTTTAGGGCAGCCACACGATTTGGGATCCATAAGCCATTAGGTATTTGGCGAGGCCTAGGCATGCCCTAGGGTTCTGGGAGCAACAGCTAGATTAATTTACTTTGTGACTGATGGCGTACGATGTCCATTTGGGGGTGCCATACGGCCATCGGCTTGGCTTCGGTGATGTCGGCGGAACTGGGTAGATAATATGGTGCGACGGCAAAATTGTTCACTTGCTCGGATTGCTTTTGCCACAGCCACCTGGTGGGTGGGCATCAAAAGGCAAAACTATGTTAGACGACGGGGGTTTCCGAGGCACATGCAATATGTGTGATCAAGTAGTAGGAATTCTTCGACTTAAGCTTGTGGCGAGCAGTTTATCATTCCCATTTTCCGTCAAAACCGAGCCGCTTGAGCATTACGACACCGAGACGATAATAACCTAAAAGTTCACCGCCAACTTTCCTGCGCATCATTGGTAGACTTTTCGATACACGGTTGGTCTTGCCAATCACACCCATTTTCTGAACACCGATCCCAGGAACAATTAAACTCCGCAACGGGACATAGCGATTCAATTTTATCTAGTAGACATTTGTATCTTTTCACGCTGCAAAATGCACAGTTCTTCGTTCAGCTTGTTCCAACGGGCAGTTACTTATTAATAATGATGATCATGGAGGTATATTTCTCGTGGTTTACTGGTAAGGACGCAGGTTGGACGGTCATGATTTACGATGGAATTAACAGGACAGTATTGTTCTTTCAGCTGATTCGTACAGCGTGGTCTTATGGACTCAAGATGAACAATAAGATATAATAACGCCCACGGGCAAGGGCATTTTATTGTCAGGTTCAGTTGGCTTTCACCAGTGGCCTGATTCGTGGATGAATAACAGCGATACAAACTGAGAATTACAAAGACATGGGAAGAATAAAGAAATAATGTGCAAATAATTCATTAGTAAAATGGACCATCATTTAAAATGGGATGGAACGCCTAGATAAATTGAGTGTGGAAAGTCAGAGACACCAAAGAAGCACGTTTGGAAGCAATTTAAAGATGAAAGAAAAAATTGCGAACTTTCCTATACATGGAACTGGCTCGCCTAATAAAAATGAATTGTTATAGAATCGAACAAGAGTAAATTTTGCGTAACATCCACAATATGAGCTGGAACGTCAGTTGAGGCAAAAGTGCAAACAATGTATAAAAAGAAAGTTGTGGATGCGTCACTGAGAAGCAGTTAACAAAATACAGGATACATTAACAGGGAAGGCAAATTTAACAGTTGGATGGTTTGAAAGGAGCAAGTTTGGTTGAATTGGTAACAAATTCCTGTTGACATCTTTGCTGATGTTTGGTAAAATGCAGAGCAGAATCGAGGAAATGGATTAACCATTGTGGCTGTAAGCTGGTGAGAGTGAGAAAGGCAGTGTGCAGTGCATTATTCGTGGATTAATTGAGGCCCATTTGATACGGGGTTGCAAATTGAGGCACGTGAGCTGGTCTTGGAAGCTTGAAGCGGAGACCACAGCGAGGCTGGGAAGAAGGCAGATTCTCGGACGAAGAGTATTTATGGCACATTTGAGTACCAAATATTTGTTAATGAGGATTATACACTCAATCAGTAAAAGTCACGACAACCAAGTGCGCTCGGACGATTGCGGCCCTCGCGACGACCATTCCCGGAAGAAAGTATGAAATATGATGTGAACACAAAAGGGATCAAATCACCTGTATGAGAACGGAATAGAGGAGACAAGGGGCGCCTCGGAAGATGTATTGCGGATGGACTTTAGTAACTATTCATCATTTCCTATCGACGGATCTGTTCCCCGCCCGTCCAGTGCATTACCATTTTTATTGTTACGGTAAACATTAGTGGAAGTGGAATAATGTTGAGAAAGCAATAGTTATATTGTAATGATCAAGTAGAACATCAAACAACTAGGGGGTTTCTGAATTGACTGGCGCACGACAGGTGCAAATGAAGAGAGAATGCAGGTTTGGAGAGCTACGGGGAGTCGGTTACATCTTCTGTTTACACTCGGTTGCGAGGTGAATGTGGTCAACGCCAACCAAGGTGAGGTAGAAGGTTACGTAGGACGAAGCCGGACTAAGCGAAGTCAGGGTAAAAAAATTTGGAGGTGTCAAAGTTTGACTTCGTCACTGGGAGCATCAAACAGAGCAGCAAAACTGATGGAGTTCATCGAACTGGGGCCGACTATAAGGGGCAGAAATCGTTAGCTGATAGAGTGGCGGGGTAAGGGACCGGAGGCAATGGCGTAAAGACGGACACTTGGGTTGTCAAAAGTTTTGAAGTTAGGTTAAGGAATGGAACATGGGAACGTAGTGTAACTGGTTGGGCTGAAGGGAGGAGGGGATATGGTGGAATTCGTTAGTTCTTCAGGCTCAAAATGCAGAGATAAAGGCGTACGTCACAGCGGGATAGAGGAAATCGGAAAGGCTGTGCCATTCTAATGTGTTTTTGCGCACACCAAAAAGTGGAGAGCTGGCGAGGCACATAAAATAGGGGACAAATAACCGAGACCATTGGGTTTTGCCGCTCCAGGCGGACGATTGCAGTATAGCTGTGAAAATGACTTAGGCTAATACAATTTTATACAATCTTGTTTTTAATTATTGGTATATTGTTTTACTTCCAATGGGAAATGCTGCAGCTCCACCAAAAAAGGACAGAGCAAAAATAAACTTAGGATCAATAAATATTAAAAACAAAAATCTATTCATAACCGCGAAAAATTATTAGAATATCTCATCGAAGAGTAATCGTAACACATTATGACAGGTTGCTCCCGAATTCCGCCGAACCCCGGTGCCGGTTCGCAATAATGCCTGCGAAATATGGAAGAGCGGATTCCCTATATATATTGAATCTAGAGATCATGGAACGAAAAGCGGATGGTATAGGAATATAAGAGAAACTTTGAAAAATCGTTGTGCGGAGGATGCGTGGGATCAGAAGGAATTTTGGGAGCAAATTTAGCACATGCTGATTAATGTTGACCACATAGATTAAGGGACAATTCGGTTAGTGGTACGAAGGACACACGGCTAATATTTGACAAACCGCGGCAAAGAATTTTATAGTATTTTCTAAATAAATCTGGAAATATATATGGGAAACAGTAAAAAAGGGGCTGGAAAAACACTGGCCCTGCAGTACCGAAGCTTCCTGATTTGAAATGACAACGGTCGGAGATTCTTTACGCAAGTAGAAATGTTAGAAGTCCATTTCAAATTTTCGTCAATAGTAACTCTTAGATATTTTACAGAACCAACCGTGGTAAGTATTTTGAAGTTGACGGAAGATGTTTTAGATGGGCAGGTTAACCAAGAAAGAGAGAGAACAGACATTCGAAAAATTTAGATTTGTTGAGATTTAAACCAGCTTACGCAGAGTAACCGCAAACAGAAGATAGGTTGTCGGAAAATCTTTGAAAATCATCGTTGTTCGAAACGGCTTGATTGAGAGAGGGCAACATCATCAGCATACTTAAGCAGATGACAAGGTGAGCTAGTTGATAAGTCGCTGATGTAATTAGAGAAAAAGAAACGATGAATGAACAGCACCGTGTAGCACGCCCGAGTTGTTAATCAATGTTTTTCAAGTTTTACCATCCATTCGTGTGCACTGAGTTCGGTTATTAAAGTGATCAGGCATCCATGCTAAGAAAGTCCTGCGAAAACCAAATGTTTGCAGTTTGTGAAGTAGAAGTGACGGTGGGCCAGAATCAAATGCCAACGAATAGTCTAGAAATAATTGAAGAGGGACTGTCAAGACCAACCCCTGTGACAATCTCAGTGGTGCGGAGAAGGTTGAGCATCACCACTCTAGAAAAACTTGCAACAGTCACATCACCACTGTGCCTAAATATGGTCGCTGTATAAGTGGAAGGAGGGATGAAAGCACGATTGATCATCTCGACATTTGCAGAACATTTCGCACGTTTCCTTCCTTTCAACACAATAGGCGAATGCCTTGCCATAGAAATCGATTGTTGTTTGCACTCAAGAGTTGGCTGGCGAGTGCACTGTCGATGCGTTGGATTTCAGCTTTTATTAGGTTGGAAATATACCGCACATTTGAGTTATTACGGGATTCGTAGAAGTGCTCCTTGAATCCTCTCCGAAATTTCAGTCTCTGGGTGGAGATATGGCCATTTGAGACGAATAGTGTTTCTGAGGGGCAGCAGATATCAAAGATTGCTTTGACCGTCTCCATGCAAATATTTACATCGTCACTGAGCAGGGTTTCAAAGCGGATACAGGCAGATGCAAATGAAAGGGATTTCTGAAGAAAAGCTATAGAAGTGAACTTGTATTTGATTTGTTTTTCTGAAGAAATCGAAGGCTCACCTAGAGTATATATAGGGCTTTAACAGAAGCAGACAACGATCGCTACTTAAAATTGGAGCACGCAGTTTCAGGGAAAATAAATCGAGGTTGTTGGTAATAATCCTATCTAAAATGGAACCGCCTCAGAGGTGGGAGAAACGCAGAGGTTAGTCAAATCAAACACAGTCAGTGGTAAGGTAGGTGACACTAGAAGGAAGTCGAGAAAGATGTGATATTATGTTTAGTTTAAGGGGGTACTGTATAAATTCGTTATGACAGTGCTGATATGGCGAGAAAACCTGGGATGACACTGTCACGAGACAGTCAGTTCTGTTTAGCAAATGCGTATCAGTAAGTTCGGATTTGCCAGACCACGAGTTGCCACACCGCTTCCAATAATCTTCTGGTCCGACAGTATGTCCTGCCGATGGAATCTGAAGCTGTCTATTGACACCAATGAATCAGCAATATCCGGATTCAGCCACGCTTCCTGTTTGCAGATGACCCAGGTGTGAACATGGATCGGTGGTTGAAGTGTGAGGGATAGATGTGACCTTTTCGTAAACAGAGAGTAGATGTTGGTACTCAACAATGCCGGAATGGACACCTTATCTGGAGGGGTACATTTAAGAGCTGCCTGCCAGCCGGCACAAGTGCCACTTTTAGGTCGAACAGAAGATCTTTGAGGTACAGAAATGCGCGATCACAGTCCATGGTGAGAAACGACATGATTTTAAGATAAGTAACAAAGAGTTTTATACTGATTAACGAAGAACAGACAATCAAATATCCGACAAAATCAAGGAAATAATAATGATGGAATTGTAGCGTAGCCAGTCAAAGGGGCGCCTACTCAATTTAATGGGAAACATAAGCCGGCCCGTAACACTGCGGTGAGCCAGCCAATGGCTGCAGGACTGCTTTATCTACTCTACTTGCTTAGAAATCCACGCTGCTTTTAGATTTTCAAAGTATGCAGATGTACGGAGACCGGTAGGCTGTACACCAATTGGAGTGATGCACGGAATCTTTATTCTGCGAGGGAGCGTGCGAGGTATTTATACGCCCTATTCAAAACCACTGCTGTTTGACAAAATATCTCTGAAGATGCAAAACTCCTTTACTGTCTACAAAAATAAATTATAAGCGGATGTAAATCATACTAAACTTAGAACCATACTAACATCGATTCTGTTATTTCATATTGTTCAATAAAATGTAAGTGGTTATAGGCCTCCCCATTGTCAAGCGAATCAATCAAACTCCCCAAGGATTGAAAGTCACAAGGTTTTCGTTCCGTTTTCCAGGAACGAAGATGGTCCAATTCGTTTTAGTCAAACAAACACTTAGAACAAGCTTCCATCTAAGTTAAACGCTATTGAAAACTGGTAGCCGTCCAATAAACGGCTAATTAGCAGGGCCGGTAAATCTCAGATGGTTGCCAAAGTTGACTATTTCAACTTACTAAACCAAGAGGACGAGAATGGGCAAGAATCTTTAGCTATATGGAGATCCGGTTTTGTACTCTATTGCCAAAATTTGAAGTAATTAAAAAAACATAGATAGGGTTTTATTGTAAACTTTGGATATGAAAGCGAGCAGTACTTTGCGATCGTTGGAAAGCGGTGCTCTAATGGTACAGTTTTGCCAATCTGTAGGTTTTCCACTTGAATACTGGGGAATTTACTTGCGGTTCAGGTAAAGACGGGAATTGTTGACAACCGTTTGAACAAAGGAACAATACAAAGAGCAGGCTGATATATAGATGATTGGGATGGATCACTAAGTGACATAGTGCTCAAACTTTCTCCCCGGTGAGATTCAGGCACAGAAGTCTATGTTCAGCTTAGTAGGAAATAACATAGTCTTCCCTTGAACAGGATGTTGAGTAAATTGATGCTCGTTTTTGTGAATTGACTCTGGTGGATGCGCCAAAAACAGCCACTTCGTTTTACTGAACTCAGATTTTTCAGGGTGGAGACATCTCTATTCGTTGTGGTTAATTTCGGTACTGATGATTTGTCCACCCTCGCGAAACGGCCATGTTTTTCGGGCATTCAAATCGTTGGGTTCCATCTGTCCACTTACGTTAACAGGTGGCACTGCATACTTTCCACCACGCGATAACGAGTTGCATTTGCTGTTAAATGCCTAATGGTTATGAGTTGGCAAAGTTATAAAAAAGTAATGAACAATAAGAGGTGATTCTAGTTTAAAATCTGGATGTCACTTAGCCCAGGAAAATTAAAAATTCGACTGAGCATGCAAAAGCCATAAAATTTAGTGGCTGTCGTAGTGAAAATGACCATTTTGTATATTCCGACTTTCGGTTCGCTCCGTGGTCGAGAGCAATATGTGTCTGTTTGCCCCATAATGGCATTATATATATCTGTTTGCCCATTAACGTTATTTTCTATCTTTCCGCTCCATAATCGATTAATATATGCATGTACATTTGTTTGCTACATAACCGTATTATATATACATGTATGTGTTTCCCCCGTAGTTGAAGTACATATATGTCTGTTTGCCCCTTAACTGTTTTATATATATATATATATTCCAGTTTGCTCCATAATCGGAACTATATATATATAATTGTTTGGTAACTAATCGTATCGTGTATGTCTATATGCGCATATATACACCTGGTCACCCCATAATAGAAATATATATACATTTACGTTTATTTGCCCCATAATAAAAATATATGCATATATATTTGTTTGCTCCATAATGGAACTATATATGTAGGTATTGCCTACATATATATGTTTTCCTATTTTCCCCATAATCCATATATATATCTGCTTGCCGCTTATTCGTATTACGTATATATATATATATATATATTACAGTTCTCCCCATCATCGAATTATAAATATATGTGCGTACGTTATCTTCTAACTTTGGCCAGGCAGTGTAGGCGTTAAGCGACGAACGGAAAAATGTGGGCACCCATTGGTAGCCGCAAGTCCATCTCTACTCCCATCTATTTGTAGGTAGGTGTATACGGCTAAGGACACTTATGAAGATCTCTAGACCTAAAGACGCGTATGCCCATGGAAGCATAGATTTCTAAAATTTCCAAGGTTTCCAAAATCAAACCTTTCTCCGAGAGAAAAGAAACTCCCAGCTTTGTTAGGCACGTGAAAGAAGATTCACGTACCAACGACCTAATGCATACAATAAATCAATCACTTCAATAATCGCTCCTAGATATCGGTGCTAGTATCCAGATAATGGTGGCCCCAAAGGGGCCGTGGTGGGGTTCACCTCAATCCCGTCTCCCTAGCTTCATGCCTAAGCAACAAGCTCACACGTAATTTGTGGCTACAGGGTCAGGGCCGCTGGTTCCAGAAAGTACACGCACATGAAGGTCGAATGCCCATCAACGCAAGCGCAACGCAGGACCGTGAACAACCTACCTCCTAAAAACCGCTAATTATATGAAAACAAACCAACTTATGTGCGGTAAGGGGTGCCTCAACAGCATTCCTGACAAACTGACCAATTCCGTTTAACAGGTCTGCGCATATTTCCATACCTTGGGTGACACATACCCACCGAGGAATTCCTCAAAAATGTGATCATGCCCTGTCGCGTCTAACAAGCTGAATGTCACGGAGATACCGTGCTTTAAATTTATATTTGTAAATCTGCAAATAAATACTACTTGAAAAAATAATGAACCTACTTGCGTCAGCTTTTGGCGCTGAGAACCCCGAAAATCACAATGAAACCCAGAAAAACTTAAATAACATAAAAACAAAAAGTAAAAAACGTTATCTGATTCATCTATAGAAGTAGCGGTCGCACCCGCGCGGACAGCCATGGCAGTCATGGTAGCGTAAGTGATGTGACCTTAGGATGAACACCTATTTATTCCGACAAATGTCGATTTGAACAACCAACAGGTCGATGAATTTTACTTTAGTGAAATTTCCGAACACTAATATCCCAAATTTATTTCCGTAACAAATCTCATTTCACTGCCGAAAAGCTATATTTCGAGGTGCATAGCACGCAACTATCGTTAGTTGTTGAACGTTGGGCAGTGTACGCTGCGCTACTTGAGGTGCCAGAAAACGTATTTGACTGGCGTTATTGATGGATATTTTAGTTAGCTGTTCTGTTTTTGAGGTTGATGTGCACTTTGTAATTACGTATTTTCCTTCTACATATATCAATAATAAATCAAATAATTTACTATCGACTAGCCGCGACCTGGCGTTCATAACCTTGCAGAAGGAATTTTAAAGATGGATAGTGGTAAAAGACGTTTTGTGAAATACTGTGTGCATGCTAATTTTCGCTGTTAACCTGATTTGCGCTTTTGCAGTAGCACAATCTGTGTTGCAGTTTACCTTTGCTATTTAGTACAGAATGCTTAATATGAACAAAATGAAGCGATATCGCATAAGGAGGGAGAGTCTGAGTTCAATGCAACATGCTGTGTGCGAGTAGGCGACATTGGGAGCATAGGATTCGTTACCTTCACTTGTATAGTTGGGTTGGGGGAAACATAGCTTACATCAACCACCTAAGAGCCTCGACTTTTAATGGTCCTAAAGAATTTCGCGAAATGCCTCAAGCACATGAATCACATTGGGAATACCTACCCAAGTAGCATGCCGGACCCGGACCTGAGCTGATGTTAGTCCAAAAACTTCCGATAAAATTCCGGTAAAATCCGGTGACTTCAGCTACTGTATGCGGAAAAATTCCGGAGTAGATTCGCAACAGAAATGCGGCTTAATTTTTATTATCTTTTCGATCATCCAATATGCAGTTTCGATTGTTGCTGGTAAGGGTCATAAAGCCAATTTGAGGGCTGGGAGACCGCGGTGGCTCCACGTATGCAATCTCTAATTAACGAAAATTTAGCAATAAAAGGCTACCGTTTAGGTTTGCCAACAGCTTTATTTTGCAAGTTGATGCTTACAAATAGAGAGGTGAGTTATTCCTGAAAAAACCTTTTCTGAGTACATTACTTCGAACGTAGGTTCTCTGTTATAGACGAAACTGCACCTCGACCTGGTGTGTTGGCTTGCATGCCTCCATGACTCAGCTAGCTCTTCAGGTTAGCTTACCGCAATCCGAAGATGCAACCATGTCAGGAAGGTCAATAAGTAGAGGTAGGACGAAGCAGTTTCATAGTGCTCTCAGTTGTGGATTGTTTTGAGTTAGCAACTCAGCCGAAAAGACGGGTGGAAGAATAATTTATCCAAGCTGACGGGCTTCGATTCATTTATAAACCCCTACTTTGCAGCTGGCTTCATGTCAAAAACAAAGGCTTTGGTTGAGAACTCTAGGCGTTCTTCTGCTCAGGGGCTGGACTCTCTAGAGGCGAAAAACTAGCGCCGCCCAAAAAATGTTTCCCAACTTTCCATTCCTGATAATATCCGTCATGGACGAGCCGATGCAAGATGATTTGGAGGGTCTCCAAGATTTAAAAATCCAACGGGGGAATGGAGGAAGACTGCGCCACCTGGGTAACGCAGATGATTTTTTGTCTGTGTTCAAATCCTGGGGTCACGTGCAATGCTCACTGGATGGACGCTCGAAGTCGTTTGCTGGGGTTGACATTTGCTTTGCTCCTTCAAAGAGCAAAGTGCCGCTGCAGGACTAGACTACATTACTGCTGAAAGTGATACTGGATAGAGTAACTAACAAATGCGGACTGTTTCACATATCTTGGTAGCTGCTCGTTGCTCATTGGTCGCTCGGCAATAGAGATTAATACGCGATTATCAAAAGGTAGAGCAGCTTACCCTGGGCTGAAGCCCTTGTGGCGTCGGCCTAATATTTCAGTGAAGTTGAAAGACCGTGTGTACTGTGCCGCAGTGCGCCCAGTTCCGGTTTCCGGACATAGAGTATGCGTGTGGGAGATTTTCATTAGTTAGTGGTTTTCGACCAGCGATTTCTGCGTAGTATGGTTAGGATTTGATGAAGTGACCCGGTTAGTAATCTGGAGGTCAGGAATCTAATACTAGGTGTTGGTTCTGAGAATGCCCTATGTCGGCGTACGAAACATAGTAGACCACTCTGGTTGGATCACGTGTTGCGTATGGCAAACACTCGTCTACCATATCGTGCCCTATTTTGTGTTCCTTCCAAAGATTTGAAGAAACCTTGTGAAGTCTAGCGGTTGACGTGGCAGTCTGGAATGAGAAAATGTACAGCGACTTTTGGTAAATTAGATATCTCATTTCTTCGTGGTTGTGGCCGAAGGACCCGTCAAGTAGCTGGCCGTAGACAGTAAACGATATGGCAGTAAACCGCGAACAGCGGCGATCGTGCTGTCATTTTCTATCTAACCATATTGACCAAGAGAGTGCGTCTGCAGAGTTAGACTTTTTTCCATGTATTGGCTGCAGCGGCATCTTATCTTTTCTCGCCTGCGAAGGATCACCTCCTGTTCCACTTGGAGAGTAACTTCATATAGACATGTAACTTTGGGAAAATGGCAGCGGTTAGAGATGTTTTCCTAGCTGTTTATTGCTAAACGATAAAGATGGTGATTCTGATGTGCGAGCTACTCTCGAGTCACTAAGTATGAGGCCCGACATGTAAAATCTAGTCGCAAGACAGTACGATACCAGCCTATGCCCACGAACAACGATCGAGATATGATGCTCCTAGAAATGGACAACGAGACAGCGAGGCTCACCATTTATATGCAAGCGATATATAGGTTAATGACCTGAAGCGCTGCGTCTGCAGTGACATGGACTCCACTGTTCCAGCAGATTCTGTCATCTGTGGTTGGGAGGACTTGACGGTGGGACGCAATTTGATGGGTTCAGCAGAGAAAATATCTATCGCGAACCACAAGTTTACATCAGCGATGACAGATGAGACTTAATCATGTCCTATATTATCAGCAAAAGGACGCTGTTTGATGGGCATCAGAAATTGCAGGATGAACTGATACTCAGTCGGCTCGTTGGGTTTCCAGTGGAATCGCATCGGATGGACGATGATCAAGGACTCATTGTAGTCCATGAGGACCTGAGATATAACGGTAATAAAACGGGATCTCTAGGGTGAGTGAAAGTGTTTTCCATAGGAGTTCACGAACATTAGTGGAGAAGTATGGAATCACTTGATTTTTGGAAGTCGGAGAGAGTATTCCACGACGGTGGCTACATAGAATTTGTGCCATTTTCCATTTACAAGAAATTTTGATAATCGTCGGGAATGCCATAAGGACAAGTAAAATCTTTTGGTGCTTGTAGGCCATTATATGATTAGCAAAGTAAAAACGGTAGCCATCGACCAAATGGCTGATCTAGCCGGGCCATCTAGGAGGGGATGATTCGTATTTGTCACTTATAATTGGCTTCCACGTTGTGCGCGTGATGATTGCTTGCGAGCACCTTGGATCAAGATGATTATTGTTTCGTTCAGCTTATCAGTATTCTAAATTGCTGCGGTCTCCGGATGTACCGCGCCAATCGTCGCATAGTGGCGCAGTACACTGTTTGCTCTTAGGATGTAAGAACTTGTGGATCCGCATCGGGATTTCAAAATATGGCGCAAAACGCAGAGGGAGCCAGCAGGCCGAGTGAAGTGCCGGATGTGAAGTATTTTGGGAATCTGTAGAGAGGGATTTGCATTTTGGGAATCTTGGGTGAGCAAAACCATAGAAAAGCGTGATCGTCCATGCCAATGGTTTATGTGTAGATGAAGCTGTACTATACGGAATAACAGCAGCTGCATTTAGAAGTCATTGTCACGTTCATATACCTCTTCTTCAAGTAGAGAGACATAAAACAAACTTGCATCTGTCGGTATCGACAAGCATTTATTTAAAGCCAAGCCAAAATGAGAATTGTAGTCGACCTGCAAAGGAAAAATGGAAGCAGGTCCCAAAGCAAGTCACACTTTCGGAAGAGAAAGCGGTGGTTCGTAGAAGTTTTTGACACAGCCGTGGACAAAATAAAATATCTAAAACGATGAGATAAGGCAACGTCGATTTATGCTTTTCCAATGGATTCCATAGACCTTTATGTAATGAGGTGTGATTTGTTGGTCAGCAGTTTGAAGTGCAAAATTTGAGCCCACTTTGGCACAGCTTAATCGCAGATATTTTCCATTGACATGGCGCAAAGATGAGGTAAATGGAAGGAGTGAATAGATGCAGCAGAAGATCATCCAGATGGGGACCATTGTTAAGCAGCGGGGCAGAAGATGCCCCACCCGAGCCAGGATGGGCCGACTGTTTAGATGTGTGTATTGTTTGGAGATGCGTTTAACTTGAGATGCGGTGGTTGAAAAAGAATAATCTGTAAATGGGTGGATATTTGGGGAACCATAGTTTGTATCTGGGATCACAACAAAATTGAAGACTGAGTTAACAGCTTCTTCTAAGTCGGGAGAGAATGCGAGTGCCTTAATTTTTCGCATCATCGGCCTGTTTATGACCTGGAACTCTGTGCTCTTTGATTTAAGCACCGATGAAATCTTTTGAACGGTTTGTTGGCGGTTGATTAATTTAGCCTCTCATTTTCTGGGCTTGGCATCGTGTGTTTATAATAGTCCTCGATTGATGTTCTGTCCCAACTAGAACGGAGAAATCACTGGAAGAAAGATTTATTCTAATTCTATGCACTTGCATCAAAATCACAGTACAGAAGATGTCTAAGGAGGCGGGCCGATAATATTGGAGAGCCTTTTTGTGGGAAATCTTTAATATTATTAGGAATCCTTGATGGCATACTGAAGGTTATCTATGAGGGAGAGCTCGCTCCAGTCTTGCTGACGTGAGTGGTGGGAGTAATTTTTGGTCTAGCCTCGAGCGGGGTTTCTTACTGGAAGGGTAAGGACAGTGGAAGAAGAAAGGAGTGACAGGTCACCAATTTTGTGACTAACTAGAAAGCTACCTATACCAAGGACCGTGACAAGGGAAGCCCCGTGGGCAATGACCAGATCAATGATGGTTTCTGCTGCGGTTGGGACAAAACATGTCGCTTCCTAACTCTCTTGTGCGTAGCAGCAAAGTAGTCCATGCTCGCCAATGATCTATGCACGGGCTAACAGAAAGTAAAGATGCAACGAAGACCTTGCCCCGAAAGCTGCACTCCAACCCACGCGCTGATTACACATCCTGGTGCTATCCAAATCTGGCCCTCCAATACCCATCTGCCTAACCCGAAGACAAACCAAACCACGTCGCTGACCGTCCTGTGTACATCCTATCAGATGAATCATTAAAACTCGTCAAAGCACCGTTATTAGTGTGTAAATTCCAGACCCCAAAAGCTAAAAGTACCAAAAAGGACAGCCCGCAGGTCCTTGATGGCAAATGTATTTGAGGACTGTTTGAACTTAATATACGAACTCTTTTTCCTCCCATCACACCTCTCAGCCCAGTGCGCTTCCAGCAGCATGATATCAGTGCATATTGCTGTGGTTTTTATTGTCTCTCCGTCCAAAATTCTTCATAGCATTTCATCCTTTAAATAGTCTGGCGCAACCTTCAATGTTTTCCGCTGCTGCACCTTCAGCAATATACCGACACCCTAATGGTGTAATTGCCACTCTATTATCCACCTCTTATGATGCCTGGTTTATTTTGACCTTCCTCTCTCCCGTACTTACATCTTCGTTGATCCGCATCTCGGTTTATCTTTTCTATCCGTCATACAAATCTCTCAAATTTCGGGGAATCTGGCCGTTTAGCCACGGCCGCCATTGCTTTTCAGTTAAATTTTGGGACTGCGTTGAGCACTTTTGTTTTATTTAAACATGAAACGCCTCGCAGTCCGTGACCAATATGAAGTCCAAAAATGTGTCCCATGATCCTGTAAAACGATTTTCTAGCTTTTACTTAAAACTGAATTTCTCATGCCCGGCGTGCCACATTACGGACTTTCAGCATGGGAGCACGCACATTCAAATTCTAACTGGCTTTTGTTTCCCGTATTTTCATTGCACAAGGATGGTGCACATTTGATCTTTTCCTGTGCACGCCTGTCGAAAAACGGGAAATATAAACATTTTTACTTTAACCAGACAAACTCTTACCATCCACACACTCAGAAACACCATGCGACTCCGCAGACTGCTCCCAGGAAGTTCCTCATATACGAAGCTGTTTGGTATCTGGTTAAACTAGCGGCAGCTGCTGCCTGCTGTCGCGATGTTTAGGCTATCCACTCACGCACCTGTTGCCGTCTTCCTTCACTCTTTCTACCGTTTCTCGGGATTATAATTTCATTTTCACGCTCATCTTCGCCTCTCTCTTCTCTTATCTAATCCTGAAAACGGTAAGCCTTAAAGAGCCCAATCCTGTACGACCCCAATATGAAGAAGAATGTTGGGTGATGCGCAGTGCCCCACGAGACCACTGCAAAGTAATCGCCCACTAACCAGTTCGCAAAAACGCCCCCGAAACCGACCGGAAACTGTCACCAAAAACCCCAAACCGACCTCTTATACTGCTGAAACCAGACGACAAAGCAGGCACCCAGCACCAGTCAGCGGCCGTTCGGGGGACTGCTTACACAATCGCTCGTAAGCGCATCGTAAATCATTATGCTTAGGTTACATACAGAAGCTTCCAGAGAAGGCTTAAAAATCAAACATATATGCTCCAGTAAAGCAAAACGTATGATAAACAACTTAACTCACAACTTGAGGTATGGATGCACAGATTTTTCGTGTCTATCTGTATGCCCAATTGCTTTTTCCTTGTGCACCGGGTTGCAGCCGAACTAAATGAGACAACCGTTGACAACTGCGGTCGCCATGTCTCCCACCCAAGAATGTATTCGAGAACCTCGCCCACGAAGTCACAAAGTCGTCAAAGTTCACATTGCCAGCCTCTCGCAGTAAATCGTATCCTGTAATATGTCATCCAGTCCCCTGTATGCAGCCAAGCTGTTGACAGGAATCCACAAGTAAGTTGGTTTGGTTTGACTCGCAGTTGTTGCCGAATAGTTCTGAGCCCACTTTTAATTTTCTCTAGAGATTCCGCGGGGGCACTGTATAATGGCGACGTCACCGTTGGAACGCTAAAACCTACAGTAGACTTCCTTGCCCCACTCCATTACCGATGGTTGGATATAGAAGCGTGCATTATGCCTTCTTCCTCTCTGGATATGTCAGAAAATTTGGCGAAATGCTTAAGGGGAATTCGCGTCCTTTTTGACTCAATATCTGAGTGGTCGCACATGGCCTGAGCTGTAGAGATTCCCTGAAAATGCTTTACGGCGACCAGCGAAAACCAACTACCACAGAAGTGTCAAGGTAATGTACCTTGAAATGCAACGTCTATTATGGTAATTGTCGAACAAAAAAGACATGTCCTGCGGCCCCCGTGGTTTCGGCAGAATTTCTATTGTTTTTTCTTCTGAAAGTATGTGGATTGTCAGTCTCAAGGCTACTCAGAACGCAGGTATCCCATTTGATTATCTTGCTCATATTTGTATTAGGCTCGCAGTGACCATTTGCCGTGTCTACCAAAGGCCACGGATACTTCAGAGAAAGGCAGCTTTGACAGTTCCACTTGTAGCTTTTGCACTCGGGCTGCTTGGTAGTAATCCGCTGCAACTAAACGCTTACAAGACAAAACCGCTAACCTTAACAAAAGACGATGCACTTTTACCCGATGGGTCTTACAATAAGTGGGCCGGACAGGCCGTCTCTCACGAACTTCTTGACACGCATTACAAAGGTGCGCGGCCAAAATACATAGGGCCACCCTCATCCGCAGGTTACTTACTACAGCTACACGAACGAGTTCTGCTACACGAACGAGATGAAAGAAAACATCCGAAATCATACTGACATTGGCAAATTAATTTACTAAATTCTCCTGGTGGCGAACCGCGCACAGTGAATTAGAATAAAGTTTTATCACGATAATGCAGGAGTATACCCTTGCACCCGAAACAATTCGAAACTGTGTGTGGTAGTGGAGTGCCTAAGAAAATTTATCGATGGCAGGATGCCACCGGCCTTCCAAAACAATATTTTCACCCAAATATAAGCTTAATGGTATACATGGTGGTCAACAGAATCAAAAATGATAATAATGTATATTTGTCGATCTGCGCGAAGCATCCGCATGGCAAGATCAAGTTTTTACGGAGTTGATGCACAGGAAATACGAATAATACAAATCGTAGGGAAAGTGGGTGAGAGCAACCTTAATTAATTTGAAAGGTTTTTCATGAATATTTTTTGATACACGAGAGCCATGTGCAAGGCAAGATCAAAATTGTGCAAAGAATGCATAGTGCAGACACGAAAAAAGAGGACAAACATACAATGCAATGTGTTTTCGCCCACAAGCTTACAACAGATAATGTGATTTGCTGACCACGAGGTTCCAAATTTCATACGAAAGCCAGATGATGATCCGCAAAGATTTTTCTCTGTCTGATTATCATTCCTGCACTGCAAATAACACAGTTTGAATGCATCAAACGTGCGTATCCCGGGCGCAAACATGGCTGGGAGGCAATGGCCGTCGCCGCCAGTTGGCCGGGATCCTCGATAATCAAGAGGGTTATATGATGATGAGGATCAATATGGATGTGATAACGGAATAGAGATGAGTCAAAACCAGATTGGATATCACAGGAGGCAGTATAAAACGCAAAAATTCTGAAAGCACAGTCCGTTGGGCAAGGAAAGCGACAACACAGGATGGGAATTGTATAATCGTAAGACTTATCCATGAGGTTGGTTTTGACTAACTTTGAGTTCATGAATTTCAGATTGGTCTGGAGATGAAGGTGGAGTTGGAAAAGAGGAAGGAGAACGGGAATCAAATGAGGCAAAGTCTGGTAGACTCGTGTGGAGAGCTGTTGCCAAGAGAGTCGATCTATCGTCAAATTCCGCAGACCAGAGTAGAGGTTGATGAAAAATGACGGTCCTCAGCTGTTTTTGAATATCAAGATGCATTGTGAACGTCAGTTTACATCAGATGCCAATAAAAATGCTGTCCTTCGTGAGCCCATTTTGTACGGTTTTGGCAGAAGAATTTTTTGAGGGAGCAAGAGGAAGCCAGTACATAATGGTGCACGTGAACTTGGGAGCTAGAGTGAAGTTTACCACAACAGTGTTTGTGGGTGGGGCTGACAGAGTGCTGGCCACCCAAATTGAAAAGCACCGTTTAAGGGTGGACGCAGTTGTAATCCGCCAACCTGGTTGCACCCGCACACCGCTGCAGCCGACATACTCGCCCGATGTGCGCCGGCAAAAGCGGTGGGTATGACAGCGCCCTGCACCATTTTTGTAACGCAGGTGTACTCGTGGTGTGGAGGAAGGAATTAGAGTGTGGTATGGATAGGGTAAGGGACACATCGTCTTTCCAGGATCGGATAATCGCCGGAGCATGGGGTAAGTGCTTCCATTCAAGTAGAACCATACGGCCTGGAAGGGAGAGAAAAAAGACGGACGGCTGTCTGGCCCAGCTGCCAGCTGCGGATTAAGAAGCGATCAATCTCACGAGCAGCTCAGGGAAGGAAGTTACTAAAATGCACAGTGCAATCCAAAATATATGGATGGTGGTTGAGCAATCCAGGTTTTCTGTTTTATATGATCATTTTAAATAGATAGGCTGGCCAATCTAGTGTGTGGTTCGTTTACGCTATGCGGAAATAGAATGAACTGGTATTTGGCGGTTTAGCTAGGTGATTTGTTAGTTTTCTTCATTTGCGCAGTTTCACCGGTGGCACCATGTTCCATCATTTGGCTTGATTACCTGTCATCTTGAAAGTAAATTTTCGCCCGAGTGAAGGCCTCTGCCGAGAGTTCTGCTGTACGACGAAACACACCATTGTGATAATCATATTACGAATTGTAATGCACTGGCGGTATTTCACGTGATCCAAGTGGAAAAGCGGTGAATGCATTCATGGAAACATGAATGCGCAAGCCCTCGCAAATCAAGTGCTCAACGGAATGATTATACGTGGCTTTGCAGAAGAGTAGATATCATGGAATCTTGCGCATTTTGTGCTTACTGTTGGCCCAAATGTTCTAAATAATGATTCCGCAGCTTTTCGCCACAGAAGACGCAGGCGATAATCGAAAAGCGTAGAAAGCTTTCTTATTGCTCCTGCGGAACGACAACTTTCAGATTCATGGTCTGATGTTTAACGGAAGTTGTCGGTCGTCCAGTAGTCAAGGCCTGCCGGGTCACAACAAACATGGAGAAATTCGCAAGATATTTGCATTCGGATCTTTTGAAATATGGCCAGTAAATCGTTGAATGCTTTGAGCAGACGAAGAGGCTTCTATTGGCGCACTGAACCGTAGCAATAATAGTAACATTCTTTTAGTTATGCCACATTAACATGTGCACGTAATCCGTCAGAAAACCTTCAGTTATACAGATATTCATGGCCTCTAAAGGAGAAGCACTGGTGTGGTGTACCGGCTGTCTACGAGATCGAAAGCCCATAACAAGTCTTCCTAGGTTATAGCTATCGGTAATGGTGACAGGCGAGGACACAGTGCGGCCGCGAAAAATAAGTAGGTTACAGCTGTAATACCCACTGAGATGTTTAATCTGTTCTATTATGGGTTTTTCTGAGGCATTAGCTACAATACTGGATACGTGAATGCGCAGCCATTTCAGTACACGTCGCAGCTGCGCTCCCTCGGCGAGTAATAATCTCAGCTATCGAGCGAGCGGGTCTTAATAGGCGTGGCAATTCCGCGGGTTTTTCATCCAGCAGTAAAGCCCAATCATGAGAAATGGGGATACTGGCTCAATGACGCCGCATTAAATAGGCCATGGCTGTTGTAATGATCCGCGGAACAGAGATAAGCCCAGAGCGTGCAACGGGGTAACTGTGGAATTAGGAACTTTGTGCTTGTTCTCATTCGGCGATTATCTTAAGCATTCACGCAATTCGAGGTGGATATATTTTCCACTGGCCATCATTCGCTTGGTTGTTTTACGCAGTGTGACCGCAAATCTTTCGGCAACTCTGGATGAATTCGTCGCAACATATGCAACAACGTTTTCCATCAGCCATAAATAAATGCGTTTAGACAGCTGCATGACGAACCAAGGAATGTGCTCAGAGCTCTGATGCTGAGTCTTATATTGATTAAATAAGAAGCCGTGAACAGGAAAATGTAATGGTGCACCCGGCATTTTGACTGAAAAAATCACCTTCGCTGGAGACTTCTGAGAATGGCACCTAATTAGGAGTGCATTTACCGTGCCCTTGAGCCGAACTAAATAATCAAGATTCGTGTATCTCCCGAGAGGAGGCCTATATCAGATCGACAGGTACTTCACGGTTTTTCACCACGAATATCAGCATCACTAAAAATATAAAAATGCGCACCAAAGCTTGAAGAAATATCTGATGCTTTGTCACCGGAGGAAGGTTGGCCATTTATTGTATGTTCATGGTCTTGTTTCGAAGCTTCACTAGGGATAGATTTGTCTGAAATATGACCAGTGCCATTACCCAAAAGCTCATTACCTGGATAATCGCATTATCACGACGTTTTCTCAGGGCTACCAATACTTCTCGCAGTGTAGCACATTTTTGAAATGTTTCCAGGTGGCATTTTTTTAATGACCGCGACCAAATGGAGACTCTCGTGCAAATCTTGAAAAAACCTGACCTGCTAATAACCAGTAATGTAACAGAACTTCTAGGTCACCCAGGGCTCTGACCGTTTAGAGTTAGGAACTTTAGGTGGCAAATGATTCTCAGGCTGCAGCATGATAATGGCGTGTTACGTGACATTCGACAGTAATGTGGTTTACTTTGGTTCAAAGCATATATAGCTAGTAGTTCCTGATAGTATTGAATCGTAATGAAGCAAGAAGTGATAGAATTGGTAATTCGTAAACAAACTGTGTGCAAATATTGCGTACATGTGAGAGGGAAAAGTACCTCTGAAACAATTTCCTTCCCATATATATCCCAAAATTGAAGTGAAAATCATTAATGGTGCTTCTAAGTAAAATTAGTAATTTAGTCAGTCAAAAATAGACTAAACACTGTTGCCAGTATGCGATCACAATAAAGTCACCTGGCAAGACCTAAGTAAAACAACTGAAGGGGTTTTGCCTCGGCAGAGCAGCATTCGTAATAACGTTGCAATAATGCCTGCAAAGTTCACATGCATTCACAAAATAATATCATTAGTTCCAGGTGACTTATAAGCTGCTGAATAGTAACACGTAGAAGAATAACTCTGGTCGTTAAAGTGATTAATTCCAAATTTTTCTGCTGTCGTTCAGACCCGATGATGAAAAACAACGATTTATGATTTTGTCAACAAACGTGTCTAGAAACTTTACAAAACTAGAACTCTTGAGCAAACCGTCACCAGGGTACCGTTATTTATTTTTGTTTTTTGAGAGGGGTGAGGATTAGTGCCCCATGTACTCACTGGGTATTGACTTGTAAACGGAGGGTTTGCGAAAGGCATTAAAAGGCATATGTTGGCATCAGGCAAGCGCCCCACCTCCTGAAAACAGTGCATTCAGAAGACCCCTTCTCATTTTTCCCATATTCATGATCATGTTCCCGAACTGCTTCTTATCAAGATATCGGACAAAAAACGCACTATAGGGTCCTTAGTCAGGTACTGCGCAGTACGCCTACCATCAAAACCCGAATTATTCCAAAACTGCGATGCCTAGCCCCACAAAACCTCGTGAAGTCTCGTGAAATCTCCTGAATCAGAGTGATCTCCGAATAGTCGCTTGCAAGTCCTCGCCTGAGTTGTGAGGCATACCTTGTGGACTGTGTTGTTGGTTTGGTTGCGTAAGTGATGTTGGCTGACGCGCTTATTGGGTTTCGGCCGACATTAGCTTCTCTGATTTTGTACTTTCCAGGTCGGTCAAGCATCCCTTCTGCGTACCGTTGATTCAGTACATGCTGCCCACGACATGGGTGTAGGGCGTGGCATTTTTGTTGTATTTGAAGGCACTGAGAAGGGAGGTAAAAAGACACAATCGAAGCTTCTCGCCGATGCATTGACACAAATCAGCGGCAAGGAGACACTGCACATTCACTTTCCGGATAAGACTACACCTACCGGTCAGATAATCACACAGTATCTAGCTCATGAAATCAACCTGGCTCCGCGTGTTGCTCACTTGTTGTTCACCGCAAATAGGTATGGCAATCGCTTTTGTTTACTCCATTCTTGCTTAATATCGTAATGACGATCGTACATGACAAGTGATTTTTGTTGTTTCACTGACTCATTTGTAATGTTTCTACTTGGTTTTGGTTGATTGGATATAGCAACACAAATCTAGTAGATACGGCAACTGGTTATTCTCAATTGTAAGGTAAAGTCGCTGGAAACTCGTAAATGATTCCGATCTTCCTGCGAAATTTAGAGATGTATCGTTCTCTTGTTTCCATCGTCTTCCGCTCGTGTAGCACTTCAACCAGAACATGCCTGAAAATGACGAAACCTGTGACAACTAAAGTAACGTGCTATACACGCAAAGAGGCCGATTAGGAACTAGAATGCCATCCACGATGAAGTATCCGAAAAGTTATGCCAAGAGTAGGTGGCGAAGCAGCCACTAAAACCGTAATTACCCCGGCAAACCTTTCGTAGAGCCACGAACTCAGTCTTTATTTGTATGAAACGGACGTTCAAATCAGTCGGTCGTGCACTTCTTTGGCACTGGTTCTTATTAAAGGTTGTTCTAGAGAAATTCATCTCACTCCTTTGATTTGACCATTCAACCACCCGAAGCCGACCTCGTGCTCAGGATAATGCTCAACTGAGATCACGAGAAGTGCTGCTCGTCAAGATTGTCCTCTCCTATCTTTCTTTTTTTACCTTGTAACTGAGATGATTAAGGAGACAGTCTTATTCTCCGTTGAGATCGGTGTCACTGTTGCTTGTCATGAGACAGAAAATTGTCTGACTTAGAATACAAGAACGGCGTTATACTGCTGAATGAAGACCCAAGTAACTTGCGGGTTTTTCCTGATAGTCCCACCGATAAAATCGATATGCCTAGGATGCGCTTCGCACTCTTGAAGTGCAGGATGTAGTTGTAGGACTGGTTCGAAGCCGAGCCATGTTCTTGTCAGGAAAAAGCTGGGTGAAGGGGAAGGATATAAATGACGTAAGGAGTGTATCGGAAAATCGATGCACCATGTATTGGTTTTTATTGTGAATGCTGTAATGCTAATAACAGCGTAGTTGGCAGTTTTGATGCACCAACCTTTCGACCACCGTGAGTTGTCTTTCTCAAGGCAAGTTTTGCAATCAAATTAATGGAGCATAGTCTAACTGTGCAAAGACACTTTCAATTATTCTGATTCGATAGAAAATGACAACACGATCGCCACTGTTCGCGGATCACTGTCCCATCCCTCGGTGTCTCCAGCCACCTAGTTGACGAGTCTTTCGGACCCCAACCACTAAGATGAGACACCTACTTTACCTAACTTCGCTGTACATTTTCTCATCCCGCATTACTACATCATCTGTTGACCTCCAGGTGGCTTCTTCCATTCATTGGGAGGAATATAAAATAGAGCATAGTGTGGTAGTCGAGTGTTTGCCATGCGCAACAGGTGATGCAACCAGCGCAGTCTACCAAGTTCCATACGCTTAAATAAAGTATTATGAGAGTCGGCGCCTAGTATTACACTCCTGGCCTCCACGTTACTCAACCTGTCCATCCAGTCCTGACCATACCACGTAGACATCGGTGATCGGAAACCTCCAACCGCCGAACGTCTCTCGCACACATACTCCATGTCTCGCAACCGTACAACAGAACTGGGCGCACTGCGGCACAGTACACACCATCTTTCACCTTCAGTGAAATATCAAGCCGACACCATAAGCTCTTCAGTTCAGCCTAAGCTGCCCGAGCCTTGGATAAACGCGTTTACCTCTACTGCCGAGCTACCATCATTCAACAGGCAGCTACCAAGGTAGGTAAAACGGTCCACATTCGTTAGTTCTTCTCCATCCAGTACCAAGTTCGGGACTAGTTTCGTCCAGTCCTGTAACAGTACTTTGCACTTTGAAGGTGCAAAGCATGCCAAATCGAACAACCGATCTCGACAGTCTATCTAGTGCCC
>LUCM01004806.1:24750-38475 GCA_008360955.1 Fasciolopsis buskii | reverse complement strand
CAACAAACATGCACTGTCCGAACCCTCAATGTATCCCTGATTATTTCACCCCCACTGTAACCCACCTCCCTGGATATCGCGGTGGACTTAATGTTTCCAGTAATTTTCCTTAACCCCTCTTGAACTCTTGATCACTGGACTCTTAATTAAGGGAGCTGAGAACTGTTACCTGAGCTAAAACTCTTAACGCATATTATTTTGGGAAACAGCAGACTTGGCTAACAGACCACAGTTCCACTCGCCTTTTACACTGGCGGGTTATACGCCCTTCCAAACCATTAGATCAAATAGTAGAGGAAGTGAAGCAGCCACACAAAAGCTGTCCATTCTCCATCAACCCACTCTTGATTTCTATCACCTGCACCATTTGGCTTCGGTACAATTAACCCGAAGCTCCCCCAATCTACATAGGCATTTGGTTTACCCGACCACCAATACTCGAAATATTTCTGAATATTTTTCGTTAACCCAAGCCTTCATTTATCTTTCTGAATCTCCCCTCCCGCCCGTAAGATAATGGCAGGTGAGCTTCGACGGCTCCTAAAATTTGTTGGTCCTCTTTATCGCATCGACCGAACGCTACCGACCCCTACTCTAACTTTTTTCAGAAACGCACGCTGAAGGATGGACTCCAGCATGTGACTACGCCCACAAAAGTTCCATAAATAATTTTAGACCTAGTTTTTGCGCATAGTACTCCCAATGTAAGGTTCAGTGCTAAAACCTTATTCCTGGAAAGTGACCACTAAGATGGTCAGTGGAGCTTCTCTTCCATTATACAAAACCTTCCTCACCTATCGTACCCATCATTCGCCTCTTTCCTATATGGTTCAACTCGTTGGGACGAAAATCCCCCGAGGCTCCTGCGAACCATTGATTGGTTCCAGCTTTCTTTTTATCGTCTGACCCCGCAAGAGAGCGGCTGACGACCTGAGCAAAAACTTCTTTTTGCTAAATATAATCGTCCTGTCCAACTCCGACCACCTCAAACATAAACCCAAGAAGCCTAGTAAAGGTTGTCGCCTCCCAGACGAAATTTATTTAAAAGGCTCAAAAAAATCTTCAAAAACGGGAGACTTCCGCCTTTTAGTACCCGTCAATCGCTTGCAACAAGAATTTCTTATGGAGTCCGAATAAGGTTAAAAGGCCAAGGAGATTCCTAGCCCTTGGGTCGCCTAAAACCACCCAAGTTGGAAGACTTTCCACATTTTCAAAGCTCGCTCGCAACCCAAATCCTCAACTATTCCGAACTTCAGCATATTTAATAGCGCATGCATCGGGTCCCCTGTAGACATCGAGATAGCATTGTCCAATTTGCATACTATCCATTGTTAACTCTCATTAAACTACATGCCACAATACGGTACACACTCTGAAATCCCACCATGTTTAAATTCGGGTTAGATTATCCTCCACCTCGTTTGACGTTGCTGATATGACCAATGTGATGAAATACACCAGACCATCCCACAGGCCTGGCCATGATTTCATCCCACTGTCCTTATTCGCCCACTGCTTGGTCCAGATCTTCCACTGCTCCTTTTAAATCTGTTGTCGTTGTCTCCATATCCGCGCTAAACTTTCCCGTCCAATGGAGAACAGTACATTATTGTTCCACACTCAACAAAAAAGGGGTTTCCATGCATGAACCGCGAAACTTTTCGCGCGCGCGATTACCACACTTCAGTCCTATCCAGGCTTATGGAAAAGATTGTTAAAGAACAACTGGTTAAGTTTCTTATACTCACAATCTTATCAATCCCTCCCAACACGGCTTCCTGGGGGTTCGATCCCGCCTCACCTGTCAGTTTGACTTCTTGAAAACTTGGTCCCACCCAACGGTGTTGTCAGCTAGGTGTCTCATTCAATTAGCCTGACGTTCCGCCTGGTTTTCACCACTTCTATCCAAGTACCGCATTACCACTGCTTGTCGTCTTTTCAGTTTAACGTTTCCGTCCATTACGTAACGCTTCCGACGTTTGGTGGATCTAGCCATATATCAATATCCACCGTCGGGCTCCGTCCATGTTGTGCGTCAGCAACGAGCACAGTTAGCGCACTTAAAAACGAAATGACTCGTAGTCCGCTACCTGCAAACAGTCACAGGAAACTATTTCTCGGTCTTAAAAATTGAGTTTTCTACTTTTTTGCTTTCCAATGGTATAATTGTTCATCCCCTATTGCTTTACAGCATCTTATTTCACCTTTCAGTGAGCTTCTGCAACAACCCAATATTGCTCCCACCATCTTATCCCGTTCGACTTATATCATCTACATTTCCTGTGCATCACCCTTGCAAAAATTTGATCTTGCTTTGCGCATGCCACTCGCAAATCGAGAAATGTACGGTATTAATATAAGAATTTTTTATATTATTATTATTATTCTGGCCAGCTAGGTTGACAGCATCCCCACTTCATCCGAAACTTGTTTCTGAAAGCTCCAGTTGAAAATGCGGAATTAAAAAATAAGGCCCTTAGCCCAGAACCTGTGTGGATTTCTGCATGTTATAACTATTCTATCATGACCTTCCAGCGTAACGTGCAGCGTCGCTCCTAGCCTGAATACACTCTACGGTAAACCACGTCCATTGCAATGCGCCCACTGTTCCCGCAATATATGGTTTTCTGATTGGTTTCACCGTCGTATTACCATGCATACATAGGATCCTCAGGAGACCAGCTAACTACAAGTCAATCTAAGATCGCTTATCTAGTCCACCCAATCCAGGCCAAGTGGAAACCACGACGTCTAACCATCCTCACACCTCCAAACCTTTACTAATTTTCCATCCACCCAAACAGCCAGCTGGAATACCTTCCGGACTGTCCATGTCTTTTGCCCAATCATTTTCAGATCTGCCATCCGTTCACCCTCCAATATTGCAATTCCTACTCGCCATCTGGTTCTAACAAATACAATCTGTGGATCCCAATAATACTGCTGTTACTCCATTATATCCACTTGGTTCTACTGAATCAGCTTCTTTAAATTATCAACAGGCAGCCACGGATATCATACACTATCAACCACAACGTAAAGCGGTCCACTTGCGGCTCTGGGAACATAAGCCAGGACACAGATCCCCGTCAAATACTTAATGGCCTCCGAAACAAACGCCACATTGTTGCCCTAAAACTCCGCTTAAAAGATACGGGCCCCTCCCCGCCCCCAACCTCACAATCATGTGAATTCCTAAGCTTAGCTACAAGGAGAACAACTGGTAAGTCTTACAAAATATACCACGTTAATAACCGCCAGTTCTCACAAACCTCCTTTGTTATCCTGCATCGTGTACAGTTCTGCTGTGTACCTGTCACAATTATGGCAACTATATATTTGTTTCTTGATTCTCGAGGTTCGTAGGCAAGACAAGATCGAATTTGTACAAGGATGGTGCACAGAAAAGAAGCAAAACAAAAGCCAGACAGGATATGGGAATGTGTTTGCTTGAGTGACTGGAATAAAATTGGAGTCTGCAAGGTGATAAGCAAGGGCCATAAATTTGAGCTTCCACGCAATCCCAGTGGTGCTAATGACTGTGCATTGGCCAGCCGCAATGGTCTATTTGAGTGGAGGAGCCCAAGACGGTCACTGGCGTGGTTTGGTTTGTCTTTTTGTTGAAATGATCGGTAACTGAGCGCCAGATCTGGATGGCAGTGCCCTGGGAGGGATGAATAGCTGCTGCATAGACTAGATTGGGTGGTGTCGGCGACAAGGTCCGTGTTGCACCTGTGCATTCCGCTAGCTTTCGATTAGAAACCCTGGTCAGTAGCGGGCTGGGAGTAGAACCACAAATAGAAGGCAGACCGGAACTTGTTCCGTATGGTATTATGGTGATCGGGCAAAATGAACAAATGAAGCCAGTGGTATGAAGATGCCCAAAACGTTGAACGGTATAAAAAGTGAAGGCAGCCATCTTCCTATGAGGTGTTCGTGGTCTAGCTCGCCCTTTCGAAATGGGTAGAATGGCGTGAATATTCGATGATGGGACTGTATGTTGTTAACCCTTCGTCTGCTTACCGCGTGTAAGATACATTGCTCAGTCAGCTCTAGACTGGATAGTTCTTCCCTGCAACGTGTTTCTTAGCCGACAATTAACGTCTCCACAGAAGCCGATTAAAGCGGTCTGATAGGATAGCCAGTACAAGTAATAAGGAATAAAAGTCATTCTTTGTACTCTTTGTGGAACTGGTGTGGTCCACTCTGCATGTGAGGGCGAGGGGTCAGATTTGGCTACTCATGTACGAGATGCCACCAATGTTCCCACTTTGGGCTGCCAAAAGGGCACCATTTATTTGAGTCGGCAAAATGTGCCGGATGCTAGGAAAGAAGTTTTCGCGCAAATCCTTAAAGATGTGGGAAGGAAGAAGCATGAGAATGCTTGGATCAATAAATTATGCTCGAAAAGACTGCTAGCGAAGTGTACCATCTAGTAGTTTCTAAAAGTGCACATTAATAATTAAGAAAAACGAAAACGCCTTTAGTTGTTCTAGACGTCAGCATACCTGACGACCGTGCGCTGGGAGAGACGGGGCAGGTTGAAACCTTGAAGATGTGCTGAGCCAATCTGGACAGTCCAATGAGCCACGTTCCCAAATGGTCCACCACCTTAGCCAAACGCATACCCGCCAAAAAAGGGTGGTATAAGCTTGCCCATTTACTAGGGTCTGGTCTGAGCTGGTGGCTACATACACACTGTCAATTGGGATCTGGCTTTACTGCTAGAGTCAGCTTTTTTCGCTGGGTCCAAACTGATTCCTCCAGGATCTTTTTCCAATAGAATAATGGTTCAGCCCGTGTAGGTGTCTCCCAAGGTTCTTCTTCCCTACTTTAATCTTCCGCTCGACATTTTTTATACTGTCGGTGGTCTGTTTTCCCCGCGTTCAGCGATCCTCAAGCAAACATGCCACGGTACTTAGGGGTTTCTCGTGTACGGACTAAGAAAATCTAGAGTGGGAACAAGTAAGCATACGGAGTATGCCAACTCACACGGTGGAGCAGATACGCGCATATGACTCCATCATCTTCAACACCGTCTTTAAGGACACCAACAGGAAAATTGTTGGCATCTTAAAACCGACCATGGTCGCGGATCAACAAAGTTACCACCTTAAAAATCCACATCATTTGCATGTTGATAACGCATTTCCTTGCCATTTGTGTTTATCAAATCCAAGTACCCTCTTCTTCACACTGTAAAACTCCGCAGTCACCTTCGGTTATTGTATATTTCTCTATGTCCAGCCGTTTTCCCAGCCATTTTCTCATTGCGATATGCGTTTTGTCAGTAATGATACTCCTTCAAACCAGTTTGTCTCTTCACGATGTTCTGGGACGTTGGGACAATTTCATGAGGCATTCCATCCATCGTAAATGCTTCTGGCTGAGCTCCCTCGTTTGATTCAATTGTGGAATTTTCTTCACGCTTTTCAGTCAGTTTTCTCGCCTTACTGCTGCATTTGATTCCAATCGCTGTATTGTCCGCGCCGAAGCTCACCTGTTGTCCAAGGCTTTGAGGTTCATATTTTTTGTTCCACTGCATCGCATGTTAAAGCAAATAAACAAACTGAATGCTTGTAGTTCCCGTCCTATTGATCTGATGCAGTCTTTGCTGAATTCATTTGGAATAAATATTGGCCATTGCTCTCACATACGCGGAGTGGAGTCTTGTTCCCATTCCTCATTCATTTACAATACACGGAATATCCTGCAATGTCTGGCCCTGTTGTCCATGTACGCTTCGTTGTCACAGTTTTATCATGTCCCAGCCTGTGCTCTTCATGAAACTAGAAATTTGGATATTTTTACCATTTAAAACATGTTCATGGGCATTTGGGATTGATACTTTTTGGGCGTCCGGCATTTGGCGGCCTACGAGCCCTTCTCACTTCAAATATTTGATGTTACGGGCCCTCAGCTTTCTTTTCCAGGAAATTACGCCCAATCCTATTCCCAACTGCAGCGTTTGTCGGTTTTCTGATTCCATTCGCATTGTTATCGGCCTTTGCCTTCCCAATCCACCCAGTTATTTTAACTTTGGGATTAGAGGACTTTGGTTCCACCCGCTAGTTCCGAGCCTTCCCATTTTTGTCGTTTTTCTTGTCGGAATTTGGACTTCCTCCTAGTAAGTGAATTTTCCCCCCTTGTTCGGAGCCGCAGAGACTTCATTCTGCTAAAAAACCTTAGTTGCAATAGAGGCATCCCTGATGATGGTCAACTAGCAAGCTAATCTGGCGGTGATCTTGCACTTTGTACAAATCCATTCTATCCGACCATGTTGTATGCAAACAACGAAATGTTCCGTTGAATTATCACAGCACTTCACATGTGCCCAAAGCTAGCATACTTCGCAAGCACTGACCACGCGCTTCCAGTGGTTTTCCGAAAGATATAATTGCAACGATGGAGGCAAGACTAAATTTCAGGAGAAATTTTGGCAGTTTGGAAAAACCACAATTTAAGGCTGGAATAAAGTGCCCGTAGCGTCCGTAAACTGGGCACAAAAATATTCGACAGAATAAAAGCTAAATTCGCTCCACTGGAAACTTACTTCCCCAGATTTAACTGACTCCGGGAAGCTAAAATGGAATCACCAAATGTTTTGGAACAATTTAAAGACACTTTCGACAAAAACCGCCATGAGGACAGCGTCGATTACCCAAACAGCGCAACGATATTCCGCTCAATTTCAAACGTACGGTTAAGTTTGGCCTTGTGAAAAGATGTTAAAGGACCTAACGTCTATTGGATTGGACGCTTTAAGACTTGGTCAGGGAAAGGGAGCCAGTAGCTGCAGGCTGGTCGGCCAGTGCATTGTGCCTCCGACTGGAGATGGTTTATCGAGGACAACTCAGAAATATAAGGCCTTTTACCTAAGTGCTTATGGTTTATACGTACCTTCGGGGTATACGTTGTAGACTAGTAATCAGTGTGAGTTTTTGGCAGTAACCCGGATAGTACTTGCACTGATTACGAAATTTCCTTGGATGGGGTAGCGGAAGACAGTTTCAATGTTGTTGGTTCTTGAATGGCGCTGAGGTATAACTGCTTTATCCATGTCATCTATTGAGGCTGGGTTATGGGCCCCCGATAGATATAAAGGGACAGGAAACGGTGCGTGCTATTACTTCTGGAACAGCACTATCTGCTTTACACGGACTTCTGTTCGAGAGGTTGGCAGTGTCGCTGTTTAGGAAGAGATCTGCCCATAGTGTCTAGTTTGTCACCGGGTACTTGGAGGCTTGTGGTCAATAAAACCAGAGTGAAGTGAGAAGATGAAATGGAGGACCTGGCTTTGGTGACCACATTGCATGGTGAGAGAGAGAAAGATGGGGGTATTTTTGCCCGATGAAAAAAGGCGAAGTTGAACTGGTGCATCCTAGGTGGGAAAGTTGTGGGTGAAACGTAGAGGTTGGGCCTCCTAGATATACCTTGGTCTACAACGGCTGAGCGTAAACTCGTTGACGATAGCAGCACTGCTGAATATCTGTTAGACCGGTGACTGGGTAAGCAGTTTGGTGACGGGAAGCTCATTTTAGATGAGCCTGCTTTAATGGGTTGTGCATTGTTTGTCAGTTGCACCCTGGAAACAAACTATCCATCGGTAGGGTCGTATGAAATGTAAACATTGGCTTCATTCTGCAAAGTTACTATGTCTGTAGTTATTTTTGTGTTTCTGAACGGCGCAGATGATGAATAAGTTCTCCAAAATTTTGGTTCAAAAATGCAGAATGGTCTGCTTGGTTCGCTTTTGAAACGCCGTCACTGTGCTTGGCATGTGGTATGTGGTAAAGGGTGAATCTCTAAGACGATTTTTGGGAACACGGTCGAGGAAGTTAAAGAGAACAACATTACATACCTAATGCATTCTATCCGTGAAGCCTGAATTACCTGATACGTCTAAGTTGTAGCATGATGTGGCAACTTGCGGATGGAAATATATATGAAGACAGGTGGATGGGAGTATCTACTCTTAGAAACAAATAAGCAGACCAAAAGCATTTGTGCTATGCAGTAAAATGTTCCCACCTTAATGTCGGACACAGAAGGTGGTACCCAAGTTGGTGTCCGCTCAATGGCGAAGTACATCATACTTTTTCATCTACCCTTTCAGATGCTGACGGATGCCCGGTGCTTTAATACAGAAGTTGAAAACTTACGAACTAGCTGCCATAAATAAAATGTAGGTAATTGGTCTCTCTTACAATGGACAAATGTGAATCCAAATAAAGCTTTAGATGGAAGCTGGGTTCTTCATCAATTGGGCGATTTAACTATGGAACCGACGACCAAAACATGTTATTTGTAATAATGTGGATGAACTTAAGAAAGCCATAAATGTTTCCTGGGGAAAGTATATCTAAAAAGTTACATTAAATTTAAGGTTCACACACGAAAACTATCTGCTGGGTGGGATAATGCACCTGATATTTTCCCTCTCAGTTATTCAGAAGCAATGCAAATGCGCAGTATTTGGAGCTACGGACATGCAGCTGTCAGTAACAGAATACGTGCCCGAAAAGGCGAGGCGGAACCTCTTCATTTACTTATAGGGCAGGAGCAAGGAGCATTAAGGAGACGGAGTGGCTATCCCCATAAAAGAACTGATGAACCCGGTTCAATCCCGGATCAACTTATGCACTGGGTGACACCGAAATATGTGCATTCATGTTATAACTTCCCCTATGCGGGTCAACATGGCTTGTGTGTATAACGACCCAGGCAGTGACAAGGAGAAACGTATCGCTCTTAAATACTCTGGCAAGCGTACTTAAAAGGGTCAACGTGTCCGTCATCGTGAGGAGCTTTGATAAATGACTTTGGTGGTGCCAAGCAAGGTTTCTTCGGATGATTACAGACAATTTCATCGTATGAGCGTAACAAAGGAGATACCGGATACAGATCGTCATGAGCCGTCACTACTGGACTGGGCAATTACAAGTCAGATAAACGACGTCACGGAACTCTAGTGTCTATTCCTGTTAAGCGAGAGCTGCTAACTGAGAAGTACAATCAGTCTGTGATTAAAGGTGATCCGAAGTGACAAATGCGCGCACGAGCTTAAGCTGATACAGTGTGCCAAGCGGAAACTCAGGTGGTACCCCTATGTGGAATCAAAGAGATCACAGGAGGGTGGTTTCGGTTCATTAGGAATTGGAGTACAAAACATCACAGACGATCGGAACAAATTAACTTTCATTGCCAAGTACTCTGATAATTTCCATATGGTCCTCAGGGAGGAGCCCAGAGCCTTAGTGCTAGATATCCCACCACAGACCATGAATGGCATATCGAAAAAATAAAATACAGCCAGGCAATTAAAGAAGCTGAACAAAAACAAGCAGGTTAGACTAGGCTAAATTCACTCGCCCATTAATTCACCAGCGATCCTCATCGTCGGTCCGGTTTGCAAAGCTATTCCAGGCCAATATAAACAAATTGAAATATCGAACGATTGGAGCAGTGCAGTGAATGTGGCTGTGCACAGTTGTGCTGTGAGCTCTGTATTGGAAAACTTCAGACAATTTAGAATCTTTGGCATTTTATAATAATAATGGCATATTTCTCGAAAACTCAGAGATATGCCGGTGGTGAAAAAACCGGCCCCGAAGACTACCAATGAATAGCAGGGTGTCGAATGCTCTGCTCAGCCCGGCGAAACTTCATAGGAATAAATCTGGTCTCGCCGACCCATTGGGATTCCCTGATGATGTTGCTCGTAGACTTGTTGGAGCAAAGCAGGTTGAAATATGATATCTCCACCTCAGCGTGGCTTTCGATTCACTGAACCTCCCACCGCTGATCAGCTTGGGGCACTATGGTACTGGAGACCACGCGGATCAATGAGTGGAGGCCGTTCTTACTAAGTGGGCATTTTACTTCAGGATTAGAGGTGCTCCACCAAGGTCGACGTCCAAAGCAAAACCCTAAAGGGATCGGTGTTAGGACCGCTCTTTTTTCTGCCCTTTAGCGATGACCTGGACTGCGCCCAAAATCCATCGGGCTTTTTTCGCCGACGATGTCACGGTAGTAAACTCTATCGAAGGAGGAAATCTCAGTAGTTATCTGGCGGTTGTTCAGGTTTGAGCAGGACTTGCTGCCCAACCCGAGCAAAAGTCATTCGTTTTTCCAAATAACTAAAAGCCTCAGAGCATCAACCGACTACTGGCAACTTACTGTGGCTGGAGCTGTCAACGTGAAGGAACTGGCGATGATCGTTTGGTCAAATTTTTAAATGGACAGACAAGTTTGTCATAGCAGCCCATAAGGCCAGGAGTGTACTGCTTAGATTCAATTCCTCTTTATCCTAACGCAAACCTCGGGTGTTCGGATCCTTGCAGAAATTCATAGTAAAGCCTAGCATCGGGACTCGGTCTCCTCCTTCAAACGGAGCTCTCCTTGCCTTGAACAGTTGCAAAGATGAGCCATGCAAATGGCTGAGATGCAAAAGACTTTGTCATGTGGTCAGCGACTCTGTGACATAGATTTGTTCCTGTTGAACAGGCGGACATCAGGATGACCTAATGGAAACCTTTTATATAGTTAACGAGCCAGCGGGTTCTTCCCCGAGCGGCATTCCCAAAGGTACCCATACTCTTGCACGGGCTGGCATCAGATTGAGCCTGGAATACACGATCTAGTTTGCTAAAGAGATCACACTTCTTTAGTAACCCTGTCGCATACATATGGAACCGAATGCCCAGGGACTTGATAATGACACATGTCGTTCTCCCTAAACAGGCAACCGGCCACAACTGCATTGTCCTTACCACCGCAATAAGGGTCACTTTCTGCGCGTCTCGTAGAAAACAAGTATGAAAGAAAGGTAACTGCACTACTTTCACCCCTCCTTCGTTTCCTCCTAGACAGTGGTTATCAGTACCAGTACTTTGGGACAAAATCATCAACCGTTTTTAACTTCACAGGTAGTGCTTTCAAGTATTATGTATGAGGTCTGCTCAGGCCATCTTTAACAACCTCGCTAATGGTTGTAGCGGGAGATTGACTTTTTCTTCTAGACGGCTTGTTAATCAGTAGGTCAACCACCCAGTTCCTTTGTCTTTTATACCTTGCTTATTCGCGCTTTGATCTCATGCTCTGGTCACACATGCGCAACCCCTACTACAACCGACTGTTCTCATGTTATGGAAGTTCAGATCAGTACTTGAATCGTACAGCACCAAGTACAAGTGACGGGCAAAGGGTTATGACGTTTAGGGGAAAGTACGATGGCCACGTTCAGATGATCGGTCTTAGAATTTACTCGTATATTTGCGATCTATCGAGGGGTAAGGAAAGCCAGCCTGTGTACATGCAATCAGTAAGACTCGTTAAGAGACCCGGACCACTGAGGATGGTCCTGACTGGTCAAATTCTGTATAAGTTGCATGCAGTGCACTGAAGCAGTGCAGCGCGCCCCACTCACAGCGATTTTTTTCACAAAATCGGACCAGAAGAGTGATCACCCGGTAAAAGCAGACACTTAAATTTTTCCCGTATTTGGATTCGGAAAGCAGGCTCAGAACCCCGGTAATAGCCGCTGTTGTAAGGCAGAAGAATAGGAGTAGATTGTCGGCAGGGTGAAATGAGGTTTTCGCTTCGCTTAGGGACACCCATTAAACTGGATCTGGAAGAAGTGGATATATAACCAGAGAGCTCACTGTTGAAAGGATTCAGGCCTCTGGAATGGCGCCACCCAAAACTGATCTTGTGAAAACTAAATTCCTGTTGTCAAAGTATCGTCAGATCCAAGGAGCTCTCAGTGCAAGAACCTAGAAGATCAGGCATATCGCCGTATAGTCCCATACTCTAACTGGAACTGGAACTAAACTGAACTGGAGTTTCGGCGCGACCGTCGAAAATACGTGCTGCGGTTTGTCTTCTGGCTGACTTTCCGAGTTTGGTGGCCGTCCCGCCTCTTCCTTTCCATTTTTGTTGTTGACGCGGCTCCCAAACTCCCATGGACGTTGACAAGTGGATAGAATCTATAAAAACATGTAAATACCTTCCTGAAAATGAGCTTCGCAAACTGTGTAACTATGTGTGCGAATTACTGATCGAAGAATGCAACGTCCAGCCAGTCAGCTTCCCAGTAACTATCTGCGGTGATATTCATGGGCAGTTCTACGATCTTCTGCAGCTCTTTCGAACTGGAGGCGAGCTTCCTGATACCAACTATATATTTATGGGCGATTTCGTTGACCGTGGCTACTACAGTTTGGAAACGCTGACGTTTCTGCTTGCACTGAAAGCAAAGTACCCAGATAAAATAACATTACTCCGAGGAAACCATGAGAGCAGACAAGTAACCCAGGTACTTTATATTGCAAACGATGCCTGGTTTCAATGTTGTGGTCTCTAGCCTTGGCGTTTGGACCGTGAATGATTAATGGTACAATGCATAACGTCTAAACGCCAAGTTCTATGATCAGGACTTTGCGGGAAACCAACTTTTATTTATTAACTGTCGAATTTACCACCCATATGCTGTGTAGATGCTGTTGAAGGAGTATACCTTGGCCTCTTCTGGGACTGACTGGCTTTTTCATCACTCTTCCAACTCTGCCGTTTCAGAGGCGCGAGTTTTCGACTTCGGCGCTTTTATTTTAGTTAATTTCCCTCTAGGCAGAAATTACTTCTTCTAAATCTTACCTCCATAAACCCTCTGGTGGTACAAACTCGAATCAGGCTTCCACAAATTCCACCTTCACCTGAAAGTGTCCGGTTACGAAAAAAAACAACATTCATAGGACGTAAGTAGCCTACTTCAAATGAAGCATGAAAATGCAAATCGAATATGTATATATATATACATATGTATAAGTTGCAAGTAGTATCTGGATTAGCGAACAAAATTTGCTCGGGAGCACACGGCCGGTTTCGCGGTTATTGTCGCTCTTCAGATGTGCGCACCCGGCACTCTTTTGTCCGAACATCCTTGTACTTATGCACTCGGAATCGGTATGTTTCACCAGAATCGATTTTGTGGTGCCGGGAATGTGCATGGACGCCCTTCGTCGTGTGATCCCGGGCAAATTTAGTTCACTCATCCAGATACTACTCACTACTTCTATACATACACATGTATATTCTGAGGCATTCTGCCCTCATTCTGGTGAGACATTGTATATATATCTATATAAGCTCGGTTAGAAAAGCCGTTCGGCAGCCTAAATTTCAGGTGAAATAATTTAAAAAAAATTGGGTATTGAAAGCTTCCGGAAGTGCACGAGTACCGCCAGAAAGTACCAGGACGACAAAGTAACAAAGAAGAACAAACATGAACATTCTACGAAAGATTATTTGAGAAAGCGACATATTCTGGTATTCTTCCTTGCTCGACTCTAGGTTGCTGTTTACGGATCACAAAGGTTCTGTCCGTAAAACCTTCATGCTTTTCACTTAGTTTCTTAGTATCCGTCGCCGAAAATAATTTTCATCACTTGGGCCCCAACTAGGAAGCGGGGAGGTACCAATGGATGTCAAAGCCAATCGAACCTGATACTTCTACTCCAAGTCATGGGCTCACCGATGCGTCACTCCTTCCAGCCTTGGTCAGTTCGCGCAAAAAGATTGTCACAACGAGATTGCACCTTGACGCGGCGTGTCTCCATGGCCCAACGAGCTATACAGGATAGCTTGTCTCAAGCCGGAGGTTCAACCATGGCTGGAAAATCACTGGGTAGATGCCTGACGAAGTAGTCTCCTGGTCCTCCTTATCGG
>LUCM01004806.1:0-21568 GCA_008360955.1 Fasciolopsis buskii | reverse complement strand
TCTAAAATGCTCATCTTTTTGTATAGGCTCTTTACTAGTGCAATCGTTGAGTAGATGTATTGAGACAATGTATGTCTGGTGTTAGGAATCCAGCTTTGCGGGTATCGATACTGAATGAATCAAGTAAATTTTCCTCTCAGTCTCAGAGCATTCGTACCCTACTTTATAAAAGTTTTGGAACTTGATGGCTGGTCGAGTCAGGTTGAGGCGACCTGTCTCGTCTTTGATGAAACGATACAAATCCTTTCCAGTTTCAATTTTGCCGACAATATGTGCCCGTGCTTTCAGTCGGTGCAGTCGCCTTCTATGGAAGTTGCCATCTTTTAAACTGTGCACAAGACATTTTCAAGTGAGCAGCAAAGATCAGGACATTTCTTCCGAATAACTGTAGCGGCATCTAATCTTTTCTCGTCTGTGTAGGTACACTCTCTGTTTCCCTTGGATATTCGCTCTTTTTATAGAAACTTGTAACTGGAGAAAAGGCAGCGGTCAGTGAGGCTTGTCTTGCTGTTTAACGCTACACGATGGTGATGATGAATAACTGTGAAACGTTCTACGAGGTTAACAAATGAAAAAGTAAATGAAAACCACTTAGATGGAGGTGTCTCGTTTTGGTGTTTGGGGTTCGAAAGACCCGTCAAGCAACTTGCGGAAGACACTGAATCATATGACTGCGAACCGTGAACAGTGGCGATCGTGTTGTCATTTCCTGTCGAATCAGAATGATAGGCAAAGTACGATTGAGCAGTTGGACTGTATTGGCTAGTGTGACATTCTTTTCCGTTCCGTTTGCACCTTCACTCGTTCTTTAGAAATGGGACTCTGGAGTAAAGACAGCGGTCAGTGGATGTACCCGGTTGTTTATCACGATTATGGTGGTGGTGAAAGTTCGCCAGCGACGCATACAGGATGACTTGCATGACGAAAAATGCCATTGGCCGACACAACGTGGTAATACAGGGTGCTCCGGAGCTCACCTCCCATGTGGAAAAATCGAGAAAAAGGAACTATGACAGCAAGTAACCGACGTTCTTAGGCTTACGAGACATTTAGGCTCAATAACTGATCCGGGGAGCTTCCGGGTAAAGGGTGAGCATCGCTCCCAGTGCCCGTTTCGTTTGGAAATCCGCGCTAACGAGATGCACCGGTAACAGCATCCAATCCAGTAAGGATATCTACATCTAGAAGAGTAGCTGTTGGTCCGGACAGTCCACTCTGGGATACCAGTTCAAGTAGAAACGGGATGCAGGTGGACGCGAAGCATATGGTCAAGTACTACCACTTCGTCAGATCCCGAGTGCCTACAGAAAATAAAAGTAGAAGGAAGGCAAGCGAGGATGTAGACATGTCAAAACTTCAGCGATTGTCGTCACGACGGTCCATTCTAATCATAAGCCACACGTCAAGGCAAGGATTGCTATTTATGATGGAACGGCCGGCGCCGTGAGCACCGCGTGCACTCGCGATTTCATAGAGAGAATCACTCAGGAGTTGAAGCAGCAGGTGATAAAAGGGTTCCGAGAGAAACTACAAAAACGACTAAGGCCAACAAAAGCAGCCCACATTTGGGATGAAGTGTCAAAAAGGCCCGGTAAACGCTCCAAGATCACCATGAAAATGGCGATGACAAATGTATAGGACACCTGGGTATTTTGCCCAAGCGCGCCAGCGTAGGGCCACAGGGCAAGACGGAGTAAGATACGTCATAGATATCTACAGCCTTAGCAGCAAGTGGGATGAACTTTCTACGGAAGATGCAGGCGTAAACTGCATCCTAATCGACCACACGACTGAATGAGTATATAGTGTCTGATTCCCTCATATCGGATTCTGTGCCTATAGCTCCGACTGTTTTGATGGATGGGAGGCAGGTGTGCGCCAGTTAGTCTCATTCCTACGAACAAACTAATGGGGAGGAGGCTTTCTCAATACCTAATATTAGCGGAGCCACACTAACGTGGCGAAAATCGCACACAGATCGCGTTCCACTGGAATCACGGTAGTGGTAAAAATAAAAGGAAAAATAAAAACAAAGATTATGCAATATTGTGTAGGCATCATGCCTAAGTGTCTTATTGTGATAGTTATGCAGTGTTCCTGCACGCGCTAGCTCTTTCATTCTCCGCCCCCACACCATCACTTATCCATCATGACCCATGTTTCGTCAGTGGGCTGGACAGTACCCGGTTGTCCATGCCGAAGTAAGTGATTGACTTAAGTGATCCTGTGTCAAGCCTTTGGCCGAATGATCTGATCCACGAAAGATAGGACGGCCCGAGAGTCTCGTAACCCACAGGGGGGAAACTGCTTACTCACTTTATTCGTCCTAATGGGGCCAAACGTTCTGCTACCCGTGGTCAAATGTCCAGTTTAGTTCCAGATTTTCCAACCATTAGCTCCGCAAAGAAACACGCTGAAAGGAGTAAGAAAGAACGAGGAAGTGAGAGACCGACTGCAAAATAACAAGCCAAACATCTCCGTAAAAAAGAAAAGATTTTGAATAAAAGAACGCCATTGACCGTGATATCGAGGTATATCGCATATTGTCCCTAACCATCACTTTGGAGGATCTCGTAGAACCCAAACCGGCGGTGTAAATGCACCTGCACAAGCCAATCTATTGGTTTAAGCTTCCATAACTTTTCCCATATCTAAAGCTTCGTTGACCAAAACGTTTATCACAACGCTCCGGAGACTCGAAGGGGCAGCAGCGAGCGTTGTTGCAAAGGCAAGGGAGCTCCTGACGTGGAACGTAGTGGATTTAGGACTAGATCGTCAAATCTTTTGGAAATGTCCCTTTTTGGCATAACGATTGACAATGATCGAGCGGATCAAGTGTTTCACCAAAACGGTCGGATGTTGGAATCTCAAATCCGCTGGTTACTGGCGGTGGACGGCATTTCACTTTTGGCTCGTTACCACCCCTGACCTAATGAGACCGTATGTGGTTCTGCGCTACTCTAAGGTTCAGGGTCATGGTTGGGTATCTCCTCATATACTGCGCCCCAGTGGTTATGAGACGCCATTTCCACTAAACTCATGCATACATCTTGTCATAAAAAATGCACCGTCTCTTGCTGCATACATGAAGTCAGATTACTTCGACTGTCCACAAAAGGAATACCGCTAACCTCTTAGTGCCAATGTGTTATTCCGATACCTGAATTCCACCGTAGTCAGGTGCCTCATGTCTTCCTTTTTGTTTCCCCAATTTCTGTTACAAAGAAAATAGATTTGACAAGATGAAAAGTAGTAGACTGTGGTAACGGAATCTCTAAAGATCTTTTTATTTCTTATACCGTTTCCAAATCGAGCTTTTTATTTCCCAACAGGTGTTGATGCTGCTGGACAAGTGCATGCCGTATTGCACTACTCAGATTTCGTTCGCCTGTAACTAACTTGAAACCAAGCTTTTTCGAGAAACTTTAGTAAAAAGGGCGTTTCCCGCAAATATCTCGATCATCGGCCTCACTTATAGCTTTCTAAGATTATTAAAAATGAGTTCAGATGTTCGACATTCACTTGTGATTGTAGATGTTAAGAACAACACATTAAACAAGAAACTTCGGTTTGCCTTTTTCCGCATATGAAGGGTTTAAATGTTCCAAATCAGTGTATCCAGACCTTGGCTAACGAAGGACGACTGAGATCGGCGTCATGACGCTGCAGTTGATAAAGGCAGTCTACTGCTAAATTAATAAATTATGGTGAACTAAGTCGAGACAGCAACAGAATCCAGTGGCTCTGAAAAGACTGAAGGATCTAAGCTAAGGCTTTATATATAATTTAGCACCATGGACTTATATGCTGAAACAGGAACCGAGAGCTTTAGGAACGTTGGTTTACGTGCGATAATAGGAGAAAAATACTAGACAGTTTCTTAACGAACGAGTTCATCCATTCTGCACTGGATGCAACCAAAAACATTGGTTGTTCAACAGTACTCTGTGAAACTGGCAGGAATTGTGACATGCTTCGAAAGCAGTATGCTATCGTTCACTTTCTTTTTTAGTTGTTTAGTGCTCGTTCCTTAAGCCTGAGGTATTGTGAATACCAATTTGTACGAATTTCTCCACCAAGTCATCTATGGGAGTAACCAGTAAGCATTCCAAAACGAAGGAGGGGGTTGCAAGACCTCCGATAAAGGAACTGAAATATGAGAACGATGACTGAATTCCTTGGATAGATATTCCTATCGATGTATATCACCGAAGGAAATCATTCCCCGCCGGTATATCAACACAGACCAGGGAGAACTGACAGCTGGACATTGTGATACTGAGTAACTATGTGAGATAAAACAATGACCTTTGATTATATTGGTCGTGTTTAGAAACGAGAACAATATTATTAAATGTCAGTGTTAACCATTTATTTCGGAGCAAAAGGGCCTGAGATGCGTAACTGTTTGCCACGGCTAACAGTGGTACTTCGCTGACTGTTACGTCGGTAGCAGTCTTTGTATGGCTTGCGATAGCTGCGACTGTAATGGGTGAGGAAACAGTGAAGGGTGAGGTAATCACCGTTTACTCTATTTGTTGATTCTCGGCGGACCTAAAAATGTCCCCGCTTGCACAGGACATGCAGGTTGCATCTTTCGCGGAGTATTTGTGAAGGGGATGACAGTAACAACCACAAAAGGAGCAGACTGATCGAGATGCGGTGGGTGCGTCTCGTTGGCTTGTCTATTTGATACCGTATTAATCAGAGTGCTTTCCATAACAACAAAGTAGACTGAAGATAGAGTATGAGTGAGCGTCTGCACCCGTTCCTGAGATAAACACAGCTTTCACTATGGGTCTATAATCCCATGAAGTAGAGGACCATGCTCCTCGTCTCAATGCCATCGCCTTATTCTTGTGCTGATCTTAAGTTACTGACATTTCTCAGTTTGTTCCTTGAACTTGCATACCAATGGATGTTTCTCTTTGTTTAATGCCCAGCGGATAATTGCTAAATTAATGACCAATAAAAACCTTCCTTTTATTTTAGTGCTATGGCTTTTACGACGAGTGCATTAACAAATACGGGAATGCAAACCCATGGCATCATTGCTGCAAAGTGTTCGACCTTCTGACCATTGCTGCGCTCGTCGAAGAGTCAGTTTTGTGCGTCCACGGTGGTCTATCTCCAGAAATCAAAACACTGGACCAGTTGCGCACTATAGAACGCAACATGGAGGTTCCCCATACTGGCCCACTCTGCGATATTCTGTGGTCCGATCCCGATGACGTGGTTCAGTGGACTGTCAGCCCCCGTGGAGCGGGCTATCTGTTTGGAGCGAAGGTGGGTTTTTTATAGGCTGCCCAAGTAGCATTTTTGATCAACTGTCCGACGTTCAGAATGACTTAGTATGATGCATAGTGGCTAAGTTGTGTAATTATACTGACTTGATCTTTCTTAGGACAATTTGTAAATGGTCCCAGGAATCTCCGACCTCGGAGCTGTTCGGATCCATTGTAGTCGTAACTGAAACCTGATCTGCGCATGCAAGGTTTAATTTTGTATTGTTTGATGCTACAAGATTCAAGAGCATGCCGTTTAACTCTAATAATGAATGATACAACAAGAGTAGTGTTTCCTGCTTTACGAGATTTGGACTATCTCTGGGAGGATCCCGCGACCATTTTAAGGACTTTACGGTGGCGGACGGGATACGCTGGCTGCGTAATGCAACAGTCTTCGTCATTTGATTTTGTTTTCGGGGTCTCGCCTCTAACTTCCACATGGTCAGGTATAGGTAAGCGCTCCTATTGAGCAAACTTTGACAGGAACAAACGATTGTCTACACAAAACTGAAGAAGTTTTTCCCCGTTATCAGTTCGTTCAGCACCCAAAGCGCATCGTCCATCTAAACAGGATTCCGATACACTCAGTTTTCCAAATTGTGCATTAAAATCACCTCCCACCACTACAATGTCAGAGCATTTGCTCTTCCGAACAAGGGTGACAAGGTCATCATAAAACTCGTCTTTCTCCATATCAGTGCTGCGGTATGTTGGAGCGTATGCCGAGGTAACAAATAAACTGCGCTTAACACTACTGTTCTTCCAGACGCCCACTGATGCCTCCACTCTCACGGGGAACAAACGACTGCTAACCGGAATCCAGTCTAGAAGGGCTACTTCAGCCTTCTCACTTGAGACTATTCATACACCGCGTTGATCCACAAATTGAGCTGCTTCGTCTCCTGAAGTGTGCACGAAATATTTTGACGAGACATTCGGCGCAGTCAGCTGAATTACTCTACTCGAATCCTGAATTCTTGTTTTACTCACGCAGCAGACGTCAGTCGAAAGTGAGTCCCACTGTCAGAGCCAAACATGCCTGTTGGCTAGTCTGCATTAAACTGTGCACACTAGAGGTGCCGAGATGCAGAGGTTGACGACGTTTGAGAAAATGTGAGCTAACAGACTGAAAGCCACCTGCCACCTAGCCACTGTATTTGACACTGAACCGTTGGGAGTATCGGGCGTGTTATCAGTAGGGACACTATGGGTAGGCAGAGTAGGCAAAGAGGTTGGGTTGGAGACAAAAGAGACAGGTTGAATAAAATAGAGAGAAACTCAACGTTGCTCTTCGCATTGTTTTCGTCCTTTACGAAGGCTCTGATGGTACGTAATTGGTACAGATTTGTGCATATACATATGCATAGTCCATTTGACCAGCGACAGCCTCTAGTCCTGGCGGCAGCAATATATGGGTCCTTGCGCGGACCGATAAACGAGCAATATCTGGATAAATACCTTTAGCATCTAAATCAATTTGCCACGTTGAAAAGCTTTATCGTCTCGTTTAAGCTCTAGAGTTAGGCTTTGCATGCATGTTGAAGGAATTGGGAGGTAAGGTGGCAGGTTGGTCGATGATTGGCTCGGTGTCGAGTTTTGCTGCAATGTGGAGCTGAAATGGTTTTCATAATGTCAGAACGAAAACAGAATCGTGAATGTTAGTGGCACCGCTGTAGTGACTACTATACGTGTCCTCAAGCCTGAGCTGCGGTGCATGCCTTAGCACTACCTCGGCCGGAAATTGGTGACTTCAGTCGCGACCGGTTTGTCGATTCAGATCACAGACTGTTACGCAGTAACCCACATTTCTCCCCCGCCTGTCCAATATATTGGCCGATCAGTCGACCGAATAACAAACCGACTGAATGCGCATTGATTTTTCTACCCACCCCGCGCTCCCAAAGTTTTTTGGGAAGCCCTCTGTGCAGTCAACGCGAGGTTTAGCTTCATCTCTGGTTTACCTCTCGGGATGAATGGTGGCTGGAACGGTAGGCCTGTTCCAGCGTTTTTTCTTTCTGACGTCGAATGAGTGTGTCGGATTTCATGAATTCAGGATGAAATTCTTTTTCGAAGCCTTTATCCTCATACCGACTGTTTGCAATCGGTTTCATTGCGGTCGCTATCTGGATTCTTCTGCCATTGGTCTTAATTCCAGTTCACTCCCACTCGCTTAAGCAAGCGAGAATGATCAAATAAGCCCTGGCCGCCTAACACGACAGTCATCTCGTTTAATTGTCACCATCATATGGTTTATATAGGTACGAACAAGACAGAGGTCATTAGCCGATTTNCCACCTACTACACTACTTGACAATAAACTGTTGCGAGTATCAATGGAGATACTGTGGTAGAGGCAAAGAGATTGGGTTAGAGACAGAAGAGACAGGTTGAATGAAAGAGAGGGAACTCTGAGCAGTAGCATACTCTTATCACTACCCACCCCGCTCGATGCAATGGGCAGCGCGGTCCTGATTATCCTGCGCGACGGCTGATGCAGTATGGAGTTATTTGTAGGCGTGTAACTCATGGGGTTTGATGAACGGGTACTGCTAGGGAGTCCAGCCGCTAAGCAAAAAAACGGTTAGGGTTCTCAACCAAAGCCTTTGGTTCTCACAAGAACCTGACCGCAAGGCAGCGGGGAATAGCTGAGTGAAAGCCCATCTACTTGGATCAATTATTCCTCCACTCGTTTTTCCGACTGAGCTGCAAACTCAGATCAACCCCCAACTTGGACGACCAGGAGACTACTTCGTCAGGCCTCTACCCATTGACCTTCCAGGCATGATTGGATCTTCGGCTTGAGATAAGCCATCCTGTATAGCTCGTTGGATCTTGGAGGCACGCAAGCCGTCACACCACGTCAAGGTGTAGTCTCGCTGTGACTGCCGATACCCTTCATACTTCGTCCTCAGTGACGTACTGTTGCCACCATGCTCGTGTAAATGACTTTAGACGCCGATAATCGAGCATAGTCAGGTGGCTCAGGTTTTGTCGAATTGGCTACTAGTGTTGATTCATTCCTTGCTGATTGTTTCCAAAATACTCGGATTTTTTTGATTTTCAGTGTGATGGTCTAAGGAGGTACTACAAAGAGAAACATGGGAACAGGTCCCGAAGCTCATCTGACGACTCATATGAGAACAATCGTGATCGAGATCGCTCTCGACAACACCGTTCTAGTTCATCCGAAGCTGTCTCGAAAAAGCCGTGAGTCCTATCGTCTGTCTTGGTTGTTTATGCTTACTGATTCCATGGTATTCGTTTGACTTGATATTTTCATTCTATTTTTTTGCTATTCACTCTCATTTACATTAGAGTGACTTGGAATCGTATCATCTTTATTGGTTTTAGTTCGTTTGCATGATTGAAGTCCTTTACATTTATATTAGATCGGCGACAGCCGATTTCTGTTTAATGGCGCAGCTACAGTGGTCGCATCATTATTACCAGGAGTGGTTTGCAGTTCGCACAACTGGCACTCCGGCGCAGGTAGCATCGCTTCCCGCGAACGCCGTAGCATAGACAACAGAACGATTGGGAAAGTTGATTGAGGTGCCTTGGGTGCTTCGTTCCTCAGACATCCTCAGCGCTACTCAGCTTTCTTCAAAGGTGCACGTCTTACCTCTACACAGTCAAACGTGGGCTCCAAGGCAGGCGGTGGCCAGGCGTACCTAGTATCTATCAATAAAAAGATTAGTTTGGATTCCTAGACCCACTGGCCTGCTAGTTGCCACGCCTACCTTACTAATATGGGATTTCATGGTTGTCTGCTGCTTCGAGTTTCATGTTAGGGATTGCCGATCTCCCGTCCAGTGGGCCCTAGCGGCGGCTATGGGGCATGCTCCTTCCTTTACACGCATGCTTCAAATAATCCAGGGAGGAAAGTCAATGGGTTATTGGTGGGCGGTTACCGATGGTTCCCTGGGAGCTGGTTTGCCATCCAGTTGATAGATCCATGCACCCCTGTTAGTGCACTAGATTTCATTCACAGCCCGTCTGTGTTTGTGCATGCACATACACATAACGGTATTCAAATGGCAAGAGTGTTCGCGCATCTTCTGCTCTCGGCGGCCATGTTTCGGAGCCGTAAAGTAATGGTGATCTCACTGGTGCTGCGTTTCCTCGACCTTTGATCAATAACTGGATGTCATATCGAGGCCACATTGCCTCAAATCCGTTGTTCCTCCGCTTAGACTAAATTCGACCTTTAGTGAAATTTCATTTGCGCCATTGTGGGGACCCCAAGGCGACAGTCTCTGGTTTCCTTGACGTTGATGTAGCTCTCAGTGAGAGACATCAAGCCCCAATCTGATTGACTGAAATCCAGTCGACGGTAGTTCGCGTCGTCGGCCTAACGTGACTTGTTTGTCATCTTAGCATGAGCCCCTACAGACGGCAGCCCAGATGATATCAAAAGCTCTGCAACCTTTTGCGCACAACAAAGCGATGTGCCATCGTGATTTCAGATGTGAATGCTAGAGTAGGTCGGCTGTCCTTGAACTAGGCTTTATTAGTCTCGATTCTTGTTCTACAGAGAATGAGGAACGGTTGTTAGTCCTATGTTCAAACTCAATTGTTCCTACCAGGTACAAACTTCAGACCCCTCCAACCGCCGGCACGCCACCTGATGTCCACCCTCGTCGAAACAGCAGTGGGCGGCTCCAACATATTCCAACTGGCTACCATGAGCGGGGTGTTTCGACTGCTGGTCGTACCCTTGGGTCTGACCACATGTTAGTCTGTACTGAGCTGTCCATAGGTTTTGATGAATTATCAAAATGCGCACCGCTTCTACGGTCGGATCGTGATAGGCTCTCTCATCTAACTCGCCCGCCGTGCTTTCGAAGCGCGCTGGCGAAGAGCTGAAATTGCATGTACTTAGTAACATCAATGAGCCAAGGCCGCTTATCAAGAATGTCCTGCATTCTTCTGGCTTGGTCAATTGTGATCAGTCGTCGTCTTGTGACACCCTGGGTTTCTGCCGAGTCTTTTCGCCATCTCGAGACATGCTAGTCGACGGTTTGCCTATCGACAATCAGTAGCGACCTCTTGTACGCTGGGTGGAGCACCAAGGCGCAGTTCAGCTGGTCTTCTGCGTCAGTCCTTCCTATATTTATTCCGGTCCAGGTCCCGTGGACTGTTACAACAGGCTCACCTTGAAGCAGTGATCTGCATGGAAATCCAAGCCCCATGTCGTAATCTCCGGGGTTGGTGTATGATTTTATATAGGCGTTGCTGTGTTGGCACCATGCTTCATTTCAAGCATATAGAAGGATTCGTATTGCTCTAGGGCTCCGAAACACGGCCGTTAAGAGCAGAAGATACGCGAAGATATTGTTGTCTTTGCTGTATTAGTGGAAGGATTTTGTGAGTGACAGATTAGGTGTAAGGTACTGGGCCATAGGGTCCAGTCTTTAGAACAGGCACTAAATCGAAGTAGGTTGAGGTGGTTGGGACATGTTTTGGCCCATGCCCACAGAACGCTTGCCTCGTTGTATGCCACTTCTCGAGGCAGATAATATTTCGTGGTCAGTTGATGACGTGGGTGAAATGTATGAAAGCTTCACCCAGTGAACTGGCTCGTGCAGCAGTTAGACTAAGGTTTTGGGGTCCAAGAGATCCGTTGAAGCGATGGTTTGAGATAATGGGTGATATGAGTCAATGTCGCAACTGGCGGCACCACGCTTGTTTTCAAGTCGGTGTATGGTATATATATATATATATATCTCCGGTCCTCACTATTCGTTGTCTTCTGTTTGGGCAGATGGCGCTGTGAAGTAGCAACGAAAACCAGAGCACGTTGGTTCAAGGTTAGTGAGTGTGCAAACTAAAGTAAACCGAACTGACAATACCACTAGGACGGCGGATTGCGGTTTTTGGTAAATGTAAAAAATGGTTGATGGGGAGTGAGACGGATCATCAGAAGAACAGGCAGCTGTCTGTGATAGATTGTTTCGGACATCCCTCTCTCGCTACGCTCATTCGTAAAGCACATCACAAAAAAGTCACTTTCATCACTCAGGTCGTTAATTTCTACTGTGATTTTTGCTTGTCTCTGCTTTTTGTTAATTACCTCTTTTTTGCGTTGTGGTTTGCATATAGGCACACCTGATCGCACCGATCCTTGTAAGAGAGCTGTTGACCAAAATGGATAACTTGTGACTGACGGTGGTCAAATGGATTAAACACCTGTCCTCTCAGAAATTTCAGTTTCGAATTCCGAAAGAGGTGACCACTTTGGTAAACGACAATTTGTTGGCGTGTCCTTATGCCGCTCCAAATTCTAGAGTCATGATTATCAGTCCCTCCCTAAAGTATGGATCTAGCGATAAGCCTTTTGCACTGCCTTCGTGCATTAAGCACTTAGTTTTATCTCACCAGGTGGTAGCCCGTCGGTGAAGTATCGTCGTGCATGCAAAAACCAAAGGCGGTCTTGCCATACGACTGAGGACCATGACTCCTGAGCGAGGGAGGCATGCAAAGATTGTCAATGTTTAAATATCTGCGTCTGTCTTTTACTAAAGAGGTGAGGTTATTAATGATGCTAAGATCATTCGTTGTGTGTCGATTCCCAGTGCATAGTCGGTCAAACAGGTTCTGAATTTGATTGGGTAACGCGGTCAGGACATCTTTTGCGAATGTTTGCGTGTCGGCTCCCCGGGTACACGTTTTCCGGGACAGACGATGATTGGAAGTTGGGTTAAAGTGATCAGTCCATTAAATGTTCAGTCTTCCTTGTCAGAGGCTACTCGAGACGCCTGTTATTTGGGAGCGTTTCAAGAAGCGTTCAATGCGGGTAGCCAATTTGGAGTCCGATACGTTCACCTCCGACCATGCGGAGACATTTGGAAGCATGATCATGGATATGGTTTGTCGACATAGCCAGTATAATACGATTAAATGTTTAGATAAGAGTGAGGCATGTTTCAGAAGTATCAATATTTCACATGTTCCAATGAACCCCGCTCAATCTCTCGGAACAGTAAGAGCACGTTGGTACAAGGGTTATGGTTGTACAAACTGAGACTGGCTTGCTACAAAACGAATAAGAAATGGTGCATAAGAATTCTTTTTGGCGATGTCAATCAGATGGATGTCGCCGTTGCGCTGTGAGATCCTTTTTGGAATGGGGTTATAGGATGGATATATTTCAGTTTGTTGTAAGTCAGTCGCGTTCTGAAATGCGGTGGAAAATTTTATGAAACCTAATAATCAATAGCGTTAAGTGCTTCATGGAATTCTAGCGGAGATATACCCTCTCTGGCGACCTTTCTACTCTTTGGCTGATTAACGACGTCCCCAAAGGCGGTCTTCTTTTGGCTTGGTTGACAGCTGAAGAGGTCCAATAGGTAGGTTTTATCAAAGACTTTCGCGGTTCCTCTCAGGTGGCTTTTCATATTCATTTTGAGCATCTTCCGTCCACTCTTCACCTAGACGTCGAGTGGAGTAAGAGGACCTTGTCCTACGGCATCTTTGGGCCGTTACAAATGAAGAAAGGGAACCGACAGCCATGATCTTGAATTTAAGGGCGGCGCAGAGCTACACAATTTCCCAGTAATTCAGGCACGGTAACGAGTCATGTGACGACGAATTGCAGCCTATCACCGAAGTGACCGTCGGATCCAAGATTCCAGCGTGGAACATCTTTGAGTTAATATACGCAACCCACAAAAATACCACGGGCAGAATGGCCGATGTTTCAGCCAGTGCAGTAAAAGTCAGCGGCTGACGCATGTCCTTCATCGTGACCAATAGATCCGAGGGGTAACCAGCATGCCGTGGTGGTCGATGAGGCATCGGTCGAATTTTCGCTCCCTGATGGATATTACAACACCGTCCTGGTTTCCGGATCTGTTGTCTTTCTAAATATGTGCTGACCTTGGTTCCGGTCGACCGGGCTGCAACGTAACACCGCAAGTCTAGGGATGTCGGATCCCACACTTGTTTTGGTGATAATGAAATTGATGAATAGTATGATGAAAACGATGGCCATGACAATTATGACGATGGTGGCGGTGAGTCGTGTTTTTGATTACGGCAACTGGAAAGTGGATCCGTTTGCTTGTCAAGCTTCACTGGAAGTAGAGGAAAAATAGCCAATTCCTTACGATGAGGAAACGCGTTGAGCTGGTTTATTTGCGAGGCTGTAAATTCTGTTTTTTACCCGCTTATAATCCCTAAAATCAAAGTCGTCAGCCTGGTTTTTACGTAAACGTTTCCTGCCGTCACATCTCATGTTGTCGACATAGCCAGTGTAATACGATTAAATGTTTAGATAAGAGTGAGGAATGGTTCGTAAGTGCTAATTATTTACGTCACACAAATTTTCTTTTCGTAGCAAAAAACAGTGTATTTATCCGAATAACTTAGCCTCGTAGCAGTTCTTCAAATGTGTATCTTATTGCTCAGTTCTTCCCATTTGTTATCTCTCTTGTCCTTTAGGTTAGCTCCAGAATCAGATTGGAGGAAAGATCTAATGGCTGGGCGTCGTCGCAGTCCGCCCGCAATGCCAGAAAATAGTTATTATGGTTACGAAAAGCGACGGAAGGACCGGAAGCGTTCCCGACGTCGTCACAGAAGTAGTGATTCGGCGGACGGATACCGTCGTTCGCATCATTCTCATTCTCGTGGTACACGTCTTTCAGGTGATTCATTCTCTCGCCGTCCGTATGAGGAGGAATCCAAAGGCTACCGGTTGTATGATCACCGAAGTCGGATACAAAGGAAGCACGTCGAGTCTCTTGAAGATCCAAATCGTCATTTTCATGTGCGACAGTCGAAACCTGTATCACGAAGTCCCACTCCTGTTGCACCTGTCCATAAAGACTCTGCAGATCGTGTCAATCGTTTTCACGATAGGCGTGCTCAATGGGCCCAAGAAGAAGATGAGTTAAGGCTGTGCGAAGTGCCCGAATCTTCCAACACACATACAAAACAGAAGGCTTCGGGGGATCCAAAACACTGTGCCAAGAATATGACCAAGCCATTGACATCAGAATGTCCTAGTCTGCCCCACCTATCCAAAGAGTTTAGCAAGACTCAGCGAACGCTGCCGCAGCGTAAGTTGCCTCGCGTAGTTCACGGTTTTTTGCATGCCGGAATTTGTTACGAATATGAATCTCCCCTCTGATCGAGCTTTTCAAGTGAGCATGCATGTACATCCAAGTCTGAATTTAAACTGAAACGGAATCCTTTTTCAATTTTTTGAACCGTGAAGTTTTTTTGAACAACATGGATAACAGCTGATACGACTAGACGTGGAATGTGCATTTCTGATATGACAGATAACCTTAATAGATTGCCTTGACTTCACACCGCATTATATAGTTCGAAATTCGCTGGCTGAGTACCATATTTCAGCTCATGAAATGTTCCCTACATTCAAACAAAATATTACGCTTGATCTCTGTCGTTCGTTCGATGGTACAGTTTAGTTCCGTACGATTGAAGGCCATTTCTGCTATCTCAGCAACAGTCTCGCTCGGGAACCGAAAAAATCAGAAAAATAAGTTTGTCAGGTCATCATTGAAAGCACTGATTGCAAGTTTTTCCAAAAAGTTGCCGAAGACCCATGAATGAAAGTTTTACTTTCGGTTGAACGAACGATTGAAGTGAAAGTGGTGTAAGTTAAATACTTATGAAGTCGGTTCCCTGAAAAATGGAAATATCAGCGCGCACATTGACAGACGCAATTGCTTTTGTTTTCCTATTCGTCCTTAGCACCCCAAGGCCTGTTTGGATGCCCGAAGGCTCCCTTTTGAGCATATCTGTAGATGAAATGTTTGATTACAGGGACTCACGCAACTATTAGGGTGAAAAGGTGGCCCTATGGGAGCGTTTCACGCGGTCGCTGAAAAATGGATCTAGGTACTTTTGTTCACCAAGGGTGATCTCCAAACCGTTGCCCGATTTCTTCTTCTCTTTACTGTAGAGCCTCAAAAATCACAGTCAACAACAAGCAGCAGTGATTCCGAGAGCCTGAGTAGTTCATCGGATGGAGACGATGAGGATAGTTCAAGCAGCAGTGACAGCAAAAGCGTTGGTTCTAAAGAAGACACTCTTCAAGTCCCAGAAGGTCCGTCTCTGCCACCAAGTTCAGAACGACCGTCCGAGGAACCGGAGGGTCCGGCGCTTCCTCCTGTTTATACCCCAGCCCAACCAGAGTCAAAAAAATCTCCAATAGGCAGTATTTCCGCTTCATCGGACGCCTCGGATTCAGATTCTGACACTGACGATTCAGAGTCAAGCAGTAGTAGCACTGACAGTGACGAGAGTAGTAACAGCTCCAGTGAAACAAATGATGCGATAAACATGGAAGGTCCATCCGAACCCAAGCGGAAACGTTCAGCCGAATTGCAACCCGAACGTGGAGAAATTCCACCAGAAGGTCCCAGGTTACCCTCAGGTTACGTTTCCGAACAAAGCTCGCTGCGCAATCGCTCCGACAATGGATGTCGAAAATCACCCGGACGGCAATATGTAAGTGCGAACTTCTGATTTCCATGTTAATCGTTTTATCGGAATCTTGACATCAACAAACAAAATAACTTAGTTTGATCATCTATATTTGTATACGTTGAATCTTGTTGGGAATACATATCCCACAACAGCTGGAGTTTACGACACGGAAAAGAAAAAAGAACTGGCAGTCACGACTCAAACTATTGGTACCCTTTATGGTTCCAAGCCTAATGTACTTGACCATTACTATCATTCCGAAGACATTTCGATTCTAAAACTGGGTCTCAGTTTTCCTTTTTTTATCGGGCGTCCCCGAAATTGTAGCATTATTTCAAACATTTGCAGAAAACGCTCATTCTCATGAGAAAATCTCCTGCTCTACTATTGCTCAGTTTTCAGTCGTCCCATTTATTCATCGGAACACCTTTACCATTGCTTTTTAGAGAAGATCGAAACGTGAAGATTCTGCTGAAGCGTTACGTCGACGAGCGTTGGCCTCCCTTATACAGGCTTCAGGAAGACGCCGCCATCGTGACTCTCGTTCTCCATAGTCCCTGGGCTATCTGAACAAAGTGGTTTGTTTGTATTTTCCCGTCCAAATTAGGGACTTTTGCTTCTACTCTGATGATTTGGTGTGCAGTGCAACCAAATGGCTATCTTGTGAATAGTCCCTTTTTATCCCCAAAACATTTTCTATATAATTTTATTCCGATGCAATATACCAACCACGTCAAACCGTTTACATTGGGCTGTTGTCTGTCTGGCACTGGGCTGTACACACGCCAGAGTCGGAAATGTTTACTTGCCCACGCAATGCTAAAAGCAAGGGGTTGAGAAGATACTCGTAATTTTGAGTAGAATAAAAAACGAAATTCTCGTGTTTTCCCCGTGCACATGTTGATGTTTTCTCTTTTTTGAAACAGGAACTCATGGGACCACTTAGTATTCACACTGCGGACCACAATCAAGAGCTGTATTTTGTAACTCAATACCACCGGTTTCTTCAAACACATCAGTGTTCACAAACTAAGTCGGGCTAGTTTTTACAACGGCATCGAGGCGGTGGTATCATCCAGGGTAATTATATGGAAATAGAGAAATTAAGGTAGACCGTCAGACACAGTCAGTTGGCTGATCTCAGGGTTTCGATCTCCATCCGGCTGTCATTCAAATATGCAATAGGCATGCCAGGTTCGTTCACTGGTGGCTGTATCATTCAGGTCAGTTATTCAGCTGTTGATTGACTCAATTGTCTCGTGATGGATCTGTGAGCCGGCCGCAGCTCATTCTGACGAAATCGGATTGAGTCACTTTTATGGGAACACTTGGTGGTCGATAGTCTCAAAATTCGAACAACAGTTGTGTGCACAAATGCAAAGCCTGAGGAAAATTTACGCGAGTCCTCAACTTCACCTAAATCATATAACTCCAATTCCTGCTTCTCACATCACATCAGCTTCTAGTAAATGGATCTACGCACATAAACAATGACTCAGAAATCACGTCATGCGCTTAACTTTAAATTTTTTGTAGCCGTTAACGTCGCATTGATGTGCTCTGATTTTGGTTGCTAGTGCACAGCAGTATGTGAAAGAAGTGAACGAATATTTGCAAAATATGCGGAAGGAAATAAGGAGGAGCTATAGGGGAGGAAAAAGTTCAAACGCAGTAATGCTAATGACAACCGTTTGGCTAGATCTTTCAACACCTGCAGACAACGAATGGGGAATCTCTTCGACCTCAATCTAGTCAGTTAGTTAAGATTTCAATTCGCCATGCCATGAAATTTGCATATCCAACTGCCTCCCACCCAATGTCTAAAAATGCAACGTACAATGAAATAGGCGAAATACGGGTGCGCTTCGGACAATTACATCTAAAGGTTAATGTCCTCCCATTTCATGTTATATTGTATGATGGACTTCTGCAAGCGAAAAATCTTGCATTTCATTCAATATCAGCAGAAAGGAAAGTGGCCTAATATACGCGATGAAATAAAGCTAATACTCGACCTGTACGTAAACACGGCGGACATATTTTAGTTATGAATGCTTAGTTGTGAATCTCAATTTCTCCATTCTGAAGCAGAATGCGTGGTTAATGTGGATTAGTGGAGTTCCGGTAAACAGTGTGAGAACTATTTCGATCCATTGGATTCATTAGAACGGTAGGAAGATAGATCACTACGTAAACGATGAGCAACGCCTACGAACATTTCCACGGTAAATATTTTGCAGGTCTTGGTGTGCGAATCATATTTTAATCAAGTAAGTCGACAGGAATAGGAACAACTGATGGCAAATAAGCCTCGGTATAGCAGCTGAATATCTTGGAAAGACAGCAAAGTGAGCCCGGGGGAACGCATTGATGGACGAAGCAATAATGACGGTTTGCTGTCTCAATCTACGGATTCGAAAGGACAGGCGACCCATAAGCTTAACACAATCGAATGTATGCAAGAACCCTCGTAAATTAATGCAAATTGTAACACCTGAGTATTTTGTTGATTCGGTCCTGGGGACAGGAACAACATCAACTACTGAATGTTCACGAAAAGGGGTGAGTGTAGGCTCAAAGCATTTGTGTTTAGGCGAATACCAAACTTAAAAAAATGTTCTGGATATTGTACGAATTCCCTTTGATCGGAAATCGACTGACAAAGTACGGCATCATTGGCATACTTGGGAAGTTGTGCAGATGGATCAATAGACAAGTAATCACTGGTATAAGTATTGAAAAGATGAGGCGTAAAACACCTTGAGTAACACCGGAAATGTTAGATAGGAGAATAAATAAATGATAGATGAAGTTTAGCTCGCTGAGTTTTGTTGGAAAGATTGTCCTTCAACTACAGCAGTATAGAAGCAGAATATTCAAAAGACTCAAGCCAATGGGGAGGTGTGAACGGGGAACGGAATCAAAGGCAAATGAATAGTCCAATCAGATACAAGGGACTGGTTTCACATAATGGTTTAAACTTATGGAAACGAAGTGCTGGAATCAGGCGATTGTATCCTCAGTACACCTGTTTCGCTCATGCAAACTGAAGTGGATCATTGGGAATAATTGGAGAAAACAGTACGTCCAATGAGTTTAAATGTAGAAGAGGTACTGGCCGTAGGACAAATTAGCTTCGAGAAAATGTTCGAGAGCTGTTGCTGATCTTTATGTAAATGGGGCAGCATCAATAACAAGGAATTTGTTGTCGAGGTGTCATAGCATCCAAATAAGAATTTGCTTCCAATTTGAAAAGAATGGGAAACGACCCGTCTGGATTAACGCGGGATGCAGTCGTGGAAGACCTAAGAAGCTTGGAAATTCCCTCTGAAGAAAAGCGTTCGGCGACTGGATTTTTTGCCCGCATAAGAGCTTGATAACGTTCTCAAAAAGTTTTACTATCAGTGGTGCCCAAAAACTAATTGACGAAGGTCTATTTCAATGGTTTTATTTCCTGTTTGTCCAAGATGGAGTAGTGCTTCACAGCAGCTCTGTCATAAAGTTCACAGACAACTTTTTTCAATCTGAGGGATTCAATTAAGGCTGAAGCCATCCCGCCGTTGTTCTAGATTGGGGTTTGAATGGGACGGCACAAGTCAGGATTTTATTCACTGCCCTTTTGAATGGGATTAACGTAGAGGGAGTATTCAAAGAGGCTCATAGAAGACTATCGGTGTTGGTCTTCAAGCAGGGAAGTGTTTTCGTGAGACAGGTTTCTGGTCTTTGCTTTGAAATGTTTCGTTCTGATCAATGACTGTTGCACACTCTGAAAATAAATGTTAGGTCTGGCTGAAATGATAGTGATCACTAGACGAAACAAGCGTGCAATCGTAAATGAAAGAGATCGGGATGACTAGTGATTGCTCTTTCTAAAAATGGATTTTCCCTTGTAGGTATAGGACGAGTGAGCTAGGCCGAGAGCGATTAACGGGCAAATCTACATGTGTATGTATGTGTGTATGTAGGGTAGTTGAAATCACTGACGGCAAAGCATGAACTGTCAGACAATATTGATACAGGGACAGTTATGAGACCATCACATAGCAGGTTGGTATCGTTTATAGAACAAACGGAACTTTATTCTCATTACTGCTTATCGTACTACTATAAGAGAAAACTTAGGGATGGCATGTAGCCACCACTCATTTAGCACCGCTTTTGGAGAAAGTAAAGACAATTCTGAACTTTTCGGACTGTTGGCTATTGTTGTCGGTCCCGCTATCGCCGCCTGTCTTTTTGTGTTGAACCATGCTGAAGAAAGCACTGAAAGTTTCCAACGGTAAGCAGATCCTTCCCGGTGTTTGCACGGAACGAGTATTCTTGAATGTAGACTACTTGTCCGATTGGAATCGGGATTTCAAGGCACTGGTTAGGCGCGGTATTTTCCAACTTATGGCCTGATTTAAGTGCTAACGAAAACCGGTGCGTCCATCTTGCTTTACGTTGTGCGACTAAAGGCTCCCTGCTAGCCAGCACTTGTGTTTATTGCGTTAGGACGATTTTAACGGATGGAGGGTTTATGAATAATTCCAAATGACATTGCTAGGAATCAGAGCGCAGCTAATGGAGGTGTGCATTGATCTTCCACATAATAACGATTTAGTAACAACACTTTTGCTAAGACGATAACGATCTTCTAAAATCTATCTCTCATCTGTAAGTGGGAACTGACCTTCTGGAAACAGCGAACAAGTTAACTTTTAAATATATCTGAATATCTGGTCGATGCCATGAATCATTCGAATTGATAAAAGCTAACCAGGCCTTCTAAGCATGTGGAGACACATCGTTTGTTTGCAACAACCTTGTGAACTATAAGTAGCTAGGTTATTAATCTCATTTGCTTTAGTTAACTACCTGTAGAGGATTAAAGCTCAGTTTTCGGTCACTGCTGTACTACAGCAGAATCTTCACTGGATAGGTGCAAAACGCATTCAAAACATGCGTACACAGTCGTACTGAAGGTGGCGGAATATTTGCAATTCACCTGAATCTTCACTTAAGCAAAATATAATCCGCATTTTTAAAGTCAGGCAGTCTGTTATCTGAGCAAATATCGGGATCAGCATTCCCACGAGGACAGGCCGAGTTCCATTATCGTCTTAATTGCAAAGTTGGAATTGGGCATCAAGGGGGAACTTGTGTGATGGGTATCGGTTCTCCTGATGAGCACGAATGAACGGCCGTCGTAAGCATGAGCTCGGATTCCGCTATGTGCAGAGGGAATAGTGAAGAAGGCATTGGTCTAGTACATCTTTCACTGATAGACAACATCGTGAGGTCAAACGCAGGAAAAGATGGACATTGTAGGTGTATAGCAGATGCCATGTGGGTCAAAATGGTGTAGGGATAGTCTTCAATGAGAAAAGTGAAACGGCCCTTTTTGACTGGATTCCGGTCAACCGTCGTTTGTTCGCTGTAAGAGTGCGGGACCACTCTGCGTTCGGAAGGATAGCTGTGTTGAGTGCAGCTTATCTATCATCTCGGCAGACACTCAGCAGTTGGTAGCGCCGCTGGTCATTGTTCGGAAGAGCAATGGCTCTGACGTTGTAATGGTAGCAGATGATTTTAATGCACACATTGGAAAACTGAGTGTATCGGAAGCCTGGTTAGATGGGCGCTGCCTCTTGCCTACCCAGTGAACAGATCACGGGAAAGTCTTTCCCAACTGTGTGCGGACAATCAAACTCTAGGACAAATATCCGACGGAGTTCGCATCGGACCGAGACATGGCGCTGTCATTCGATGTTCTTGCTGAGACAGATCGACTGTATCGCTGGCGCGGTTCTGTCCAGTACTATAGATCATACTGAACCACATAC
>LUCM01004805.1:0-12594 GCA_008360955.1 Fasciolopsis buskii | reverse complement strand
GGTCGAGTTGGCATGCGAACCCGGGACGAACGATTGTGAGTCGAACGCCTTAGCCATTACGCTACCGGACAGGCTGTGAACGGTTTGTTCAACTTAACCACATAATGCTATTTCACATGTCTTCTTTCCGTTGTGTACTATCCTTCTTTTTTCAAAGGCTATTTTTTCCTCCACTTGATCCTCGAAATTTCCGGGTTTCGTCTTTCCTTTTGAAAAATTTTTGCGAGTTTATTTCCCAGTTTATCACCGTTTGCCCTCCTTATCTTTTTGTTATTACTTCGGTGGCGTGTAATGAATCGCACTATCTCACCACAATTGCTTCCCGTTCGGAATTCCCGTTTTCCAAATTGCTTTTTTTTCAACGTAATATTACTTGACTCGGTCTTTTACTTCCCTCTATTTAGCCATGAAGGCGTTCGGGGGCAATTTCTATAATGTATCAGGGTCTTTAATTATGCTTTCATTTTTTTAAAAGTTTGACTGTGGTACAAATGTTTCGAATTCCTCAAAACCTTTTCTATCAATGGACCTCGTGGTTTTGATGTGATTATGCATGAATCATGCTACGTAACTTCCTCCTTGGCTCTCTGTCACACGCACAGCTGCGCAAAGGAATCTGCGAACCCAGTGATTTCCTCCTTGTAAACAGTCCATCAGCGGTCCGCCGTGGCAACTGTTGTTAGCATCTCAACAGCAATAAGCCAGATGTTTGGACCATACTTTGTCCACACTGAAACTGCAGTCTCGCTTCTCCAATGTATGGACACAGTGGCATTTTTATTGATACCCGGTTTTGTGAGAACGTTCATTTGTGCTTTTGAGCACACTGGCAGATCAGGAAACGTTCTGGGCTCTGCCTGCATCTAAGTGGATACGAAAACGTGCTGGTGTAATGCAATTTTGGGCGCCATATGTAGGAAGTCGTGGAAAACCTATATTATGCCGGCGCAGAACTGCCGGAAACCTGTCATTGGGCGGGGATCTGCGGTCTTCTAGTACTGAGCATTAGTGATCAGCAGCAGAGGGATACATGAAGTCAAGCTGAACAGGGAGAACAGCTCCAGATGAAGGGTAGACTACCCAAAACTGGAGGTATTCATTGTCTGAGAGGTTTATCCTCAACCATAATGCATCTTCAAACCAAATTTTAACCAGCGCTTTGGTCTAGCAGTTAGACAGGCAGCCCATTGCATACGGAAAACACACTCCCTCTGCGTTCCAGCTGTCTGAAATCTGTGCCAAATAATGCGCGTCCGGCTTGATGTACCCTCGCGTTACGGACTTTCTGTGGCGAACCACATTTCCGTTAAAGCTGCAGTGATGGGAATTTGTGCTGCCGCTAAGGCTGCAAACCCATCTATGTTCCCTGTGGAGTTATCACTGTTTGGGGACTGTTTCCCGGGGTCACCATTTCAGCACTTAGATATCTATGAAAATGTTATTAACAATAATAACAATAGGTGTATTTCCTGAGTGACCAGAGTCATGCTCATGGCCAGGTCGATTAGTGCGAAAGATTCACCGGGAAGATACGACTGTGAGGGAAGTAAGACTAAAGGGGCACAAGAATTTTGAATCAACCAACTATTGAGAGCAACGGGGGCACAATACCAGGCTATCCCAGGTGCATAATCTTTTGTCCTGAAGAATGTATTATGGTGATCCAAAGTTTGGTTGAATGCGTCGGTGAGCAACAATCCGTTGCAGAAGTTACAAAAATCGCCGTCATCGGCAGGAGTCAAGAATCGGTCAAGACGCCTTCTTATAAATGTGCAAGCATGATGGATAAATCGGCTTGGGAAGAGGTGGTATGTCAAGATCAATCCAAGAACTGGTGATATGGGAAGCAAAAATACGTACGTAACTATGTTCACGGCTGGAAATCCGTCCGGAGGATGAACTCTAAAATCGAGACCTGTAGACTCTAACGAGACGCAGACTGAGGGGAGACCTGATGCAAACTTTCGGGCTGACGAGTAGCTTTTCGAGAAATGATGCATCCCCGCTCAATCTGAAAAATTACCCAACAAAGTGTGAATATGCGATAAAAGAGATTTATGTTTAGAAAAATCCCTCTTTTTTTCGTCCAGCTTTATCCGACTGAATAGGTACATGCTTTGAGATATTTGGATGCCGAGTAGGTAAGACCAAGTTCGTGAAATATGGGTTTACGTGTGACGGAAGTCTCTGTAGCAAAACTGAACCTTTGGGTAATTTACATCTGGGTATCTCACTGATTTCGGTAGAGAAGCTCATCTTCCATGAGTTACACCAACCATCTAAGGCAGACGAATCAGCATAGGTTTCTCTGACCGCAATACTGACTTTATTAGGATTAAGGGGGTAAACTACTTTTAGGTCATTGTCAAACAAAAGAAACACCGTGAGACATTGAATGCAGTGCATCATCAACATATATATGTATGAAGAATAACGAGGGGCCGAATGGGCTACTCTATATAAGGCTTCTAGTAACAGGTCTGGAATTAGAGTTATTACCGGTAATGGAGACCATTTCGTATTTTTGGGTTAGGTACGATGACAGCCAAAAGGCGTCGGTGTTTCCGAATTAGCTAACTTTAGATTTGAGGTGCGGGTGATAGACAAGGTCAAAGGCCTTAGACATATCAAGGTAGATGACTGCTAAGTCCATATCTCGATCCGCTAGGTTGGTGAGACAGTCACGGAAGCCGAAGTGACAAACGGAGCGGGAGCGAGGTTGGAATCAGCTGTACTGTTGTGACATAAGGAAGTTGGGGGCTTGGAGATAGTCCACAATGAAATTTTTGGCCGCCATTTCCATCGCCCTAAAGAAAACAGGTGTGTGACTAATGGGCCGTAATTGGACAAAACATGTAAAGATCACTTCTTCTGTCAGAGGAGCATTACGGAGTGCCTGCAGTTAGAGGGCGGTATGCCAGAGTTTATTGATAGTGTAAAGTGATTGAGCAATGGTAAGGGCACGTCACGGCCATGACTAACAACAGCTGCTGGGGGATGCTGTCAGAGCCCTGGCGAGTCTCTTTCTTGAAACTAGCTAGGTGGCGTATAATGGTCCTAAACCCAAGGAATACAGTAGACACGGCGGGATCATTATTATTCCGTGATTTCGCTGGACCATTAACTGCAGCTGGGGCCATGTAAGGGGCAAAAAGTTAATTGAGCGCCTCAGCTGCCTTTTGTTGTCACACACATACTGTCTGACAAAATTAGGGGGAGCACGGCAGGCGTGCTTGCATGGGACCTTGCGTTATACAGTTTTGGAAATATTATGTTAGTTTTGAGGTCTTGACGCCTTAGATTCTTCTTTCCAAAAGAAAGATTTGCATGGGCGTAAGTGAGTGCTTGAAAGACGAAGTGGAACAATGAGCTTGAGAAAGACATTTGTCAGGGCACATCACCTTTGTAACTCACTTTACTTGGTCTTCAAATGAGAAAGTTGCGAATTCTTGTTTCTGGTGATTCGTATATGAAAAGAGTCAACATCAGAATGCAGTTTGGCAATTCAGATTAAAATTATTTTGCAACCCTCCGCGGTCAGTTACTACGATATAGCTTCCCCGGTCAACTTGGCTTACTGGATAGAGTGGGAGGTGCAATTTTGGACGATGCGGGTGATTTGTGCGGATGAGCGGACTGAGAAGATAAGTACTGATTTGGATCCTATCTTGAACTCGCCTGTGTGCCGGCCCGAAAAACGTTTTGCAACGCATGTCATTATTTGGTAATCAGTATGTGAAAAGGCGGTGCGTACTTCGTCATCAGTTCTTGATAGTGACGATATATGCGGAAACTAACCCAGATAATTTGGGCCAGATACAAATGATGCCTGATTTGGGAGTATCATAATCGTGGAACAACATGTCACTTGGTTTGACGTCCTTTAATGCTATGGAGAGAGGATTTTGAGCTACACCGTTTAGGTGATCAGTTTATGTGTTGCACCCTTCGCGAAGGTGATTGATAGAACCACGTGGACAAAGCGACCGCGCCAGGCGGGAGGGATGTCACGATTGGGCATTTCTTCGTAAATCCTGTGCTCAGTGATGTCGGTACCATTCAGGCTGGTAGAAGCAGCAAAGCTTTATAAAGGACTTGGTTCGTCTGGAATAGAATGACAGTTAATTAACGCAAAAAACAGGTATACTTTGCGGTCGAGGATTAGCGAGTTTCGACGGTGCAAGGAGATAGGTGTTGTTAACTATAAATGCTTCAGCATTCAGGCAGAATTAAGGAGTCTGCATATTCCGTTCAGTATGTATAACTCAGGTTGTCCCACATTGCATGGTCCTTATTAGTAACGTCTTTTCAACCAGCCTTTGACGTTTCTGCAAGTGTCGTTAGCAATATTCTGGTAGGACATCTGACGCAGGGTTAAAAGAGTGAACCCTTATTTGTCATATTTTAAAAGTTGGTAACAGGCCCAATGCACGTGACGGCTGGGGTCAGCTATGAGTCACCGCCAGTACTACTGCTTCGGGTAACCGGGAAAGTGCATCACTGAATCGCGTTGTGTGGCTGAGTGCACCGTGGGCCGGATGCTTGTACAGGGGTTGCTGCACAAATTCAGAGAGATGGGAAAGGAGAACCATGAGGCTTCCAATCCGTATTCTGTAATTGAAAAAGATGACAGCAACTTGAATCGCCTAGCAGTTTCTACGAGCATAACTAATTAAGAAAGAAACGATGGCTGTTGTGCTGAACGCCAGCGTACCTACTAGGTGTGTGCAGGGTGGGTAGGGACAGTTTGAAAACTAGAGGGGTGGATGGTGAAGCACTACCGCGGATAGTCTCACGATGCGAACAAATGCATATCTAGCGAACAGGGCTGTGTGAGGTTTGCCGCTATCGGTTGTCAGGTCTGAGCTGACAGCATAAATGTCCATTGTTGAAGAAGGATCATGCCTCCCCAGCCTGAGTTAACCTTCGTTAGTGGGTTCTTAATAGTCCTTTCAGGATCTTTCTTACTAACGAGGACTAGTTGAGCACATGCTGGTACCTTGCATGTTTATACTTACCGTAGTGTCACCGGAGTCTTTCAAGTGACCAATACTTATAACTCGGAAGAGCGCGCCTATTAGTCAGCCATCGATTTCTAAATGCACATCCCATCCCCTATTTCCAATTATCTTCTGCTTTCCATAGCACTCCACATGAGAGCACAAGAGAACGTAATATGCTAGCGAAAAATTAGCCCTCTGTGGTAGTTTGTTTTAACTATTTAAAGGGGGATTTACCATCGGTGCAACACTACGCCCAAAGATTCCCAACTGGCAGGAGTGCCGATACTGTAAATGTCTCCACCGCTTTCCCATTTACTCCCATACTTCTCGGCCTTTCTATTGATCTAATTACATTTTCTTTGCCGCTCACCGTGACTCATCAGCTGGAACACTTTCCAGACTGCCGTTTCCTCCAGTTTTTACTGTCTAGACGCTCCGCGGTTTCGATAAAAACACCATTGCTATTATTATTAAACAAACCAACAGAAATAAACTAAGCTATGCCGTAATCCAACGTTTGCTTCTACTCTCAACACATCGGCCTTCATAATGCACCATTTACAGTTCTATTCTGTTTATAAGATCAGCAACGCAGAGCATGCTGACCATGAAAATTGTCAAATCTGCAGTAGCTCTCCGGACTAGTTACCAGCTGCTTGCAGCTGAATTGCTTTGCGCTATATTGGCAACAGGATCCCAGTACCTACCTGGTCACCCCACCACATAAGTTCTTCATTATTAACCAAACTTAGATCAAATGGTCTCTATCTCTCCATCTATTAGTAGTCGTCATAACACTAAGCTGGCTCCCAAGCCAGACTGCAACTCCCCCTTATTTTTCAGACCCCGCACCCAGGCTATAGGCGCTGTTACCAATTCCGACCCGGTAAGGGCAACTCCGAATTTACTAGCTTCTTGTTCTTAATAGGTCGCTGCTAGCGAGATCTGGCGCTCTGTTACTAGTTCGTTCAACCCGAACCACGTTGCTCATCCGTTTGGATAATCCAACTCGCGTGGATCTTCAACAAAAGCCAAAAACACAGTAACTATTTCCGCTGGAATGCCGTGTGAGCTGGTTTAAACTCCCCAAACGTAAGATCAAAAACTGCGACACCAAAAATGACAGCTTAGAAGGTATCCTTGCCTGGTGTATTTAAAACCATTTCGCTTTTTAGATAGATGTTTTCTCCATTGCATTTCTCAGTCCAGCTTACCGCCAAAAGAATAAGGATGAAATCTTCAGTCCTGAGAGTTCCACCTTCTCTCTCTGGAAAACGTTTCGCAAAATCTTGTTGTCCAGATTGTTTAGCAGACTTGATAGAATTCCTCTGCCTTCTTTAGCATTATATCAACCTTTTTTGCTGCTAAATGCGACTTCCTTATTCACCTCGCATAAAACTTTCCCTTGGTTTTGACTGATTTCCATCCCATTATCATATCCCCAATGATCTACTCAGCTAACCATTTCTGTTCATTATGGTCGTTCTTCACGTTTGCGCCTCCGGATATATCTCGACATCCACCATCGAGCTCCTCTCAAGTGTTGCGCCAGCGATACGCACGTTTAGCGCACTTGAACACGAAATTTCTTCTAGTGCATTGCTCAAGAGGAATTTCAGAAAACCCCATATCCTTCCTGATTTCGATTATTCACGTTTCCTCTGGAGCATCCATGCAAAAATTTGATCTTGCCTTGCGCATGCCTCTCGCAAATCGAGGACTAAGCAGTAATAATATTATTCTTCCTTGACCTAAACTTTTTGACTGCTACGTTTATTCGAACCTCCTGGAGGTGGTTTTTTTCCCGCTTTCGGGGATGCTGAGTTCTGCTTCACGCGGTCAGTAGGGATTCCTATTCCATGGGCTGCTGAAAGTCTAACTGAAGGCTTGCAGTCACATGAATGACACTGGCCTATGCCGCGAAGCCCAAAGCTGCATGTGTGATTTGGTTACCTGCAAAGCCGTAAAGGATCTTTATTTTAACAGTTGTAAGGTGAAACTTGCTGGTATGGACCGCTTCTTTGAGTAATCGAATCAGTTTTCTGTATGATCTGGACAGCTTCTTAAGAAACTGTGCCGATTCTTCCGACAACAGGGAGGTGACCATGTTCGTGTAGGCATGCAACTGAGAATCAAGGTGAATCGGTAGGAGGAGCATGGAAAACATATGGGAAGTTTCCTGGCACGAAAATTTGCGAAAAGTTCATTCCGCTAATAACCGAACTTAAGTCTGGATCTCTTATTTGAACATCGAAAGCGGAAATCATTGGTGAAGTCTCATAGGAAATGATACAGGAATAAGGTCAATATTAAAGGAGACATCGCGGTAATACCTGCGATAGGGTTCAGATTCTTTCAGTAATCTCAGACCAGAATACTGGGTGGTGCTTTCGGTTTAAGGTCGTACACATGAATAAAGGTTTGCAAGGTCAGTAGTCTATTGATTCTGCTCTTCAACGCGATGGTGGATGGCGACAGGAGAGACAACTTTTGGGGTGTTGAACTCTACAGGGAAGAACATGAAACAGTTCAGCGTTTACTCAGACAATTGTTCTCGGTAAGTCAGCTGTGAACAAGGGCTTAGTCTTTCGAAGGGGACAGGGTTTGGCGCTTTAAAATGGGAGCTGAAATGCAACTACTGATGGCGAGTATATCACTGACGAATTTGAAAATTGCTCTCACACGCCAAAGCCATAAAAGTTCAAGATTCGGCAGTGCGCACTGTTTCTCTAAATGTTAGTTTAATGAGGCCCTTACAAATCGACTCTTGAAATGCGAGCTGAACGCTACCTGTCGCCAGTCGATTTGGTAAATGAGCAGATTGAGGAACAATAATGCAGGATGTGTCTGAAGTGTGTTTTGAAGAGGTTCACTTCTTTCCTGTCTATTTGAATGGTTCTATAGAGCAACCATATGTGGTTTGCATGGCAAATGTCCAAGTTTGCCCAAGTCGATTTGGTACCTTGACGGTGTAGCAGTGACACTGGTTCGGGATGAATGACTGGAAGTTCGCTATCCGGAATTCCAGATGGACATGGATCCGCAAATCACAGGCATTTTGGGCCTTACACTGACGACAAGATGTTAGGGAGAACAAACGATGATATTATATATGGAATCTGAATAAAGTTTGCCAATGGTCTCTGAGATAGGACCTTTGGATGAGCCAGAATATGTGCCGGTCTCTCTAACGAGAGGCCGGCCCTTCAAACAACGTGGATCTACCTGGACCTCAAGCCAGGATGAAGCAGACGGAGAAATACACTTGTGAAGGCGGCGTTTGAACTGCGAGAAAGGATCTTGGGGTCCAATAAGTACATTCAGAAGGAAGATATGGTAGTGATTAGTCCACCCAAGAATGATGAGACGGGAAGAGTTGGAGTTACACGGAAGAGTCCTCAGGTTTACTGCGTATTTCAGAGAGGGACCCGGAAATCATGTTGTTGATAAATTTTCCAAGCCAAGAAGCCATAGACACAAGGAAATTCATTGGACTTGACGGAACTGCTGAGGAGTTTTTTCTGCAAGGTCGGCGTTCGTTTGCTTTCGGAGGGTATGCGTGAGCCATTACAAGAAGTTAAGAGGATCACGATTCCGAAAGGGTTGAAAACTTGTGCAAACACCGAGAAAGCAATAGAAATATTTGGCTGGTCCAAAATATCAAGCAGTAAATGGAGGCTCATAGGTTGAGAATTATGAACGGAGAGGGGGAAAGTGAGAGGGTCCATGCAGACTGACGTAGCGATTGGTGATTTCGGTAGAACGGAGGGTTTCTGAAGACGATTGGAAATAGAGACAACCAGATTCCATCCGGAGTGACTCCCAAATTACAAGCGTTGGGAGCTGAGAAGGCCGTCTCCTGCAGCTTGTGCCACGTGTTGATGAAGCTGTCGAAGAATCCGTCCCATAAATTTACTTGCCCTGATGTTTCCAGTTTGAGGTCGTGCCCCAAGCGCTGGGCTGTTAGAGAACTGAAAAAGGTTTGCCTGCGTTACCGGTGCCTTTTGCCAGATTAAACTCTCCAAGTATGATGGGACCGGAATGCAACTAGGGATTTCAAGGGAGAGCCACAGAATGCGTACATTGCCTCAGGTAGACTCGTCGGTGACAGGAATCTAATTTGGAGTCGGAAATGGTTTGACCGTGTCCTACTTGAAGACCTCCCTTCTCCTAGTGATGGTGATTGTGATGTAACGGTGGACCTCGGGGTGCGGCCAGCAGCCAGCTATTCAAGAACGAGTCATTTAGCAAGAATCAGCAGTATTTTTCTGGTGTCAAATAGATTCCGGCAAATCTGCCGTCTTTCCTGGACGAAAGTGTCGCCAGAATGGTAGTGGGAATCCATTCAAAGTATGCTACTTGGGGTTTTGTAAGGCTTTCAACTCGGTTAAACATGGGGTGCTAATGTCCGAGTTGGAATCTCTAAATGCAGGAACCTCAGTCACGAGATAGACTGCGGACATTCTTCACGGCCGCAGATTCTATGTATCAGTAGATAGAGCCCGGTCCTCCATTGTAGGCGTTTGCTTCAAGGTTCGGGGCTGGTAACTCTACTGCCCCTAGTATTTGTCAGTGATCTAGTAACGGCAATGAAATCACCCTATTGTTTACGCATTAAAGGCGCATGAACTCTGCATGGTTCATGAATCTAGTACGAACGCATCTCGACCCCGCGCATGAAACAAACTACAGAAGGTGACGGTGCACGGCTTGAGTACCGAATATTCGGGCAACGCGTAGCAAACTCGATGCGAATCCCAAATGAAAAAGACGCATCCAAGAATTTCTGCAGTACTGAATTAAGCAGTTATGAAACTGTACAGAAATACAAACCTCGTATATATGTCCAGCGTCACAGGGCGAGCAGAATCAGAAGTCAAAGCCCACGAGCTCGAACAGGGGGCACTTCAAAGCCGAAGACATCCAAAGTGCTGCCCGTCAAATGAATAACATGAGGAAACTAAATAATGGACACAACATAACAATTAGCTGCAAAATGGGAATTCTTTCTATTCAGCATGTGTGCTATATGGCTAACAACTGACCTCATTGTCGCGTAGTTTAAGGTCTATTTGGACAAAGCATGGTTTACATCATTCTCCATGATAAACTAGGATGGTGTGCGCTGCACCTAGTATTCGTCACGACTATGGGAACGCGGCTTGAACTTCCTCCGTCATTATAGCTTTATTTTTATTTACCTCAATGTTGGTTCCTAATCGTATGACAGTCGGTGCCGTTGGTGATTTCCACTTAGTGCATTTACTGTTTTTGCTTCCCAGTTTCAGTCTTTTAGTCCTGGCTATTACGGAAGCGATCTTGGAGTGCTCTGGGAAGTCTATACAATAACCTGAAAACGGAAACAAAAAAATCAGGAAAAGCAAATGCAGAACGTTGGGAAATGGAACGCCGAGCACGAGGAATACGAGAAATGGAGCAGGAAAGGAATGAAGTGGGGGAATAAAAAGGAAGGGGATGAAGACCGATATGCTAGGGCTGTAAATTAACAAAAAAAGAAAAAGAACGACTGACAAAAGCATCCCAACCGAAAAAACCAGAAGGAAAGGAGATTAGGGAGGATGATGTATAGTTGTGTGGAGGAAGCGGTTAAAAAGAGAAAAAAAAATCTATTCGAACATTGCCTCCAATGTGTGGGTAAACCCAAGCGCAGACCAGATAACCGCGTGGTATCCACACGCTCACGGATAATATGTATCCTGGCAGAGTGACCTTAGGACGTTCCAGAGATGCAAAGGTGTCTGGTGTCTGGTTCAACGAGCGGCAGCAGCGCTCGCCAGCTGCCGACAGAGTTGGGCCATCCATCTTCCCTCCCCTTCCTGTTATCTTCCTCTCGTCCTGTCCATTCCGTGACGGTTACAATTTCACCTGCGTACCCAGTTTTGATTCTCTGATTCTTGAATTTATCCGGAGAGGTGTGATCTGAATGAGCTTACTTCTACGTGAAGGGTACGGTTCTATGACTTAAAGTGCATCGTGGGGTAGCTGAAAAGCCACTACTGGCTAGTGCCTCAGGATTGGACGGTTTGCGACGGGTGTTTCAGGGCATACTTTGATTTTAGGCAGGTGCCTCGCCTTCAGCAAGAAACTCCTTCAGCCATTTCTTTCTCATGTTACATAAATTGCACACTTTGACCCCGAGCAATTTCTTGCCAGAAGATCTGACAAAAATCTCACTTGCACCAAATAGACTTCGAATCTTAGGTCCGTACTCGAGCCGACCGCCAGGACTCGAACCACTGTTCAATTGGCGTTCCTGGCCCACCAATCGTCGTGAAACCAGCGCTGCACTGTTTGTCATGAACAGGATCTCTGTTAGGCCGCCTCTGGTGTTCGCTTACATTGGCTCCAGGCGCACGTCAACTTACGCGCGTTAAGTTTGGTCGGTTTTCGTGATTTATGGTTCAAATAACAGATTGGGTCGATCTATGGGCAAGTCGATCCCAAGTCATAATCCCTTTTGGCCTTCAGGATAAGGCTTCAAGTTTGATAAAGTACCAGGATAGTGGAATCGTCTTGCATGAACGATTACAAAAGTTCCTCGCTGAGTTTTCCAAGCTTCAAAATGATGCGTTTGCTGCGCAGAAGTAAATTTTTTGTTTCTTATTGTAAAGGAAACTTTGTGAGAAATACGTGGTTGATATCCAGAAGGTTTTTGGTGCTGATAACTCATATGGAGCTATGTTAAACACCTTCGTACAGCTGGTTCAAAGAATTGTTGATACAGAATGCCTAATATCAGGCGCTTTTGAATTACAAGCGGGTGGTGACTTAAAACAAGCAGTTGAAGATGAAAAGAGGAGGTTTAAAAGATGGAAACATGAACGGTTTGTTAAATATCACACCGCTTACTCACTTTAGTGACAAACTTTCCTCCGAAATGAAGTCCCAGATTCGAATCATGCATGATGAAAAGAAACGATATAGAGAAAAGCTCCGTGAGATGCTTAAGGCCAATGAAGAATACACTAAAATCGAAGCTGACAAGTCACACTCAAGTCTGGATGTTGAAAAGGTACGACTGTTTTCTCTTGGATAATTTCATTTTTTGTAAATTATTCGGGCACATTAAATTCGAAGCGACCGCTTGCGGATGCCGCAGGTATACAATAGATTACTTTTACCAGCGGTGGTCAAACAAGGTTTCTTGTACCGGTTCTGACAGTTAGATTAGCTGTAGATTGCAGTTTGCTCTCTTCCGGCTAGTTGGAAAACCTGACCTACTGGAACGTTTGTAGTCATGTGCTACTTCAGGGTTCCTATTGCCGGTCTCCTTGTGGTGGACCCTATCGGCCATGGAACATTCCACTTCTATACCACGTGCGTCAAACCTCCCATAAAAAGGGTTATGGATTGAACCGTGTGACGGCCACGATGCAGATGCCTCAACTTACTGAATGCCAACTAACCGCTCTGTGTACATCAGGAAACTTCATCTGATACACAACTGCCATCATCAACATTCTCAATCAGCGTTGAACAGCAAGACAAGCCTCACTGACCGCTACCTTTCCCCAGAGTTACACGTCTATATAAAAAGAGTGAATATCCAACGGGAACAGGGAGTGGACCT